>SNQJ01S0042917.1:98658-113525 GCA_010110895.2 Picea sitchensis | reverse complement strand
TTTTTTGCGACACATAGATCCACTGTGTATGTTTCGTGGCTATGTCGTCTTGACTGAAGATTTGTCGCACAGATCCACAATGTATTCCAGTGGCTGTGCTATATTATGACTGCATGGATCCACAGTGTATGATTTGTGGCCATGACTTTTGTTTATGATGTCATCAGTCTATGATCTGAGTATGGGAATGTCTACCTCAGAAATGATATGTATGATATTCTGCTGATGCTCGGATGTTTGCAGGTCTCTGATTAGATATGCTCTTGGTTCTCGACACACACATACAACTTACAAAGTCTATTGACTGTCACTGGGTCCACTCTCAGACTTTGGGGGGCATTCTGTTATCCACATTTTTGGTTATCAAGATGATATTATGATTATGTCATGATAATGGGAGATCAAAATCTTCATTAGGAACTTTTTCCTAAAGAAGGTTACACTTGTCATTTTCTCAAAATCATATTTTGAAAATAGTTCGCAGGCTGCACATATACTCTCCTGCGAGAATCCATAATTACCGCAGGCTGCATTCAGCTTGACTGCGAACTTCTTGCACTGTGTCAATGGTTAAGGTGCGAACATGTTTCTAAAGGAGGAAAATGAATAAGTTCTCGATTCTTCTAGAAGGAATCTTGTAGAAGGGTGAGTTGGCTTTCGAATGGTTGGCAAAATACTGACTTTCCAGATATCTTGGGATCATTCCCTATCCAAGTAACCAAACTATATTCTCTTATATATTGGGAAGATGGCTTATGGAAAAAGTTAGAAGTTGGCAAGATAGAGAAATCTATTGAAGAATTGGTGCATTATTGTATGGAGAATTGATGCTGCAGCAGACAGAGACAACAACAAGGTCATCATGAGTAGTTGATTTTCTTCATGCATGAGCAAGTGTGTGTGTCAGAGCCAAGAGCCATCGAAATGTTTCTAAAGGAGGAAAATGAATAAGTTCTCTCGATTCTTCTAGAAGGCATCTTCTAGAAGGATGAGTTGGCTGAATGGTTGGCAAAATACTGACTTTCTCCAGATATTGGGATCATTCCCTATCCAAGTAAATAAACAATATTCTCCTATAATGAGGAGATTGCTTATGGAAAGGTTAGAAGTTGGCAAGCTAGAGAAATCCATTGAAGAATTAGCATTATTGTATGGATAATTGATGCTACAGCAGACAGAGACAACAAGTCATCATGAGAAGTTGATTTTCTTCTATGCATGAGCAAGTGTGTGTCAGAGCCAAGAGCCATCGAAAGGAGATCTACAACATCAAGGCCTGTTGTATATTTATCTTCAGTTAATGCAATACATGAATATGTCCCTTTCCCATAATGATGATGTCATCTTATTACATGATTCCTGATCACATGTATAGACTAGGCATTGAATATATTAATGCCTTTGTTGTGATTAGCCTGTGCCAGATTGAATGACACAAGAGCATCAGATCAGAGAAAGGAACAACAAAGATTAAAGGAGACAAGCATAAGGTATGTCCAGTATCCATTTCTCTTAGTTCGCTCAATAGCTAGATCTAGGAAAGAGTAGTATTCTGTCATCGCTTTTTGTCTCCAAATCCAAAGTGGATTTGGGAGATTGGTCTCGTATTCAAGACTCATGAATTTATCCTTAAAACAACAGCCTAAAATGTAGAGGGAGGGAACCTCCAAGAGGAAGATACAATCCTTCATCAAGAGAGAGCGCTGGAAACCTCCATCCTCAAATTCTCTTCACCCAAGAATATATGAGATACAAAACTTCTTATACTAAATCATCACCATCAAACCAATCACATAGAACCCCATAATGCTTCCTGAGACTTTAAATTTCTGCAATTCTTCAATTCTTGGAAGTACTGATCCCATAGATATTACCCAAATGTATTCTCCTAAACCTGCCCAATTTTCAATTCTTGAACCCTCCCCAAAAGAGGTTATAGAAATAATGGTAGACTTTATTCAATTTTTTGTCCTGCCTAGAAGACCCAACTTGTATTAGGATGCCCCTGCTACTCCATATTTAACATCCACTAAACTCGCGACATAAGAAACTAAAGTCACTACTCTTTCCAATAGAAGTGGTCCCAATTTCATTTGGATTATGTGTGAAAAATTTATGACTGTTTTATCTCGAACACTCATTTATTGACTAGCTTCGTGGACTAGTCACAAAACCCTATTTTCCCATTCGTTGTATCTCCATAATTATAGAGAACCAAGAGATGGGATTTAGCAGGGTACTCATATGTATTCTCAATACCATATCGATTTCTCACCATATGAATCATTCTAGAAAACGCTATAGAAAAAATGCAGATGACCTCAAAAATAAATATACCTTAGAACACATCACCAAAAGATTCCATCCTCCCTTGAACCGCCTTCATCTTCTTATTACCTCCAAATTTGAATTGTATCAATGAATGTATAATGATGTTTATTTTATACCATTTATGTCACTCCTTTTAACATTAGGGACGAATTGACACTTTCTTTATTTTGTAATTCTTTTCTTTAATTATTTTCGTGGCCTACATGTACTTCCTACTTCAATTCAATTCACTCTTTGTCATCTTCTTCTGTACCTATTTCTCCTCAACCATGAGGATCCACTTGACGTGTCACATACCACCGAAACAACATCATGTGGTATAACATCCATTCATGGGTGTTGTATATGCATGTGCATTTTACTTCATGTCCAAATACCTTTTATCAATCTTTATATTCAAAACCCATGACTAGGGTTCACATCAATGACAACAACCAATCTTCCAAATAATCTCCCTTTTTCATTGATGCTATGCAACATGTGCCCCCTATCATCATGATCCCACTTTCTCCCACTTTGACATCAATGGCAAAGGGTATCTCCCGAGTTTAATGGCAAAAGGTAACCTTCTTCTTTGTTGCTGCTCCCCCTAAACATGTGGCACTAATACTTCATCCCATTTTTGGTCTTTGGGACTTTTTCTTCCTTATAATCTTTTTGTGTGGCTTCTGTCTTTTGTCTCTTCTTCATGTCTAGGATGTATATGTTGTTCGGTCTTCTTGTTGCGCTTGCAACCAATCTTCTTGAGTTATTTTCCATTTTACATTTTTGGGAGTCAAATGTAGAGTGTATCCTTGATCACATATTTTACCAACACTGAGTAGATTGTGATCCAAGTCTTCAACCAATAGAACATTCTTTGCTTTTACATTTTTTCTTCCAATCTCTACTACACCTTCTCCAAGTATTTTGGCAGATGAGTCATCTCCAAATGCAACATTGCCATCCTTTCTCTTCAAGCTGATGATTTTTTCTTGATCCCCTGTCATGTGTGAAGAACATCCACTGTCTATGTACCATTCATATTCTTCTTTACATTCTTCAGCTGTTAATTCTATTCGATAATCTTCATTGTTTGGAATCTCTTTCCTTCATTATTTTCAAGATTTAAAAGTCATATTAACAATTATGACTATGTTGTTTTCTTTACAAGGTTTAAGTTTCATTTGTAGTGTGAAATTTTTTGGATTGTTCTATTGGAGTATCCAATTGGGGTGTTGTTGTTTTCCCTACTTAGTTTTAACCTTAAATATGACATGTAAATCCCTCTCGGTAATATGTACTTTTGTGCTTGTATTTCATTAGGGACGCCCTACTTAAGTTTAGGTTTCACATGTTAACTTTTTGGGGTTATTTGTATTAGTGCTCATATTTGCAATTGTGATGTGGCAAGATTTGAAATCCAAATAATGAAACTTTGTGGATAGTTGTGCTACTTTTGGTTGTGATTATGTAGAATAATAACCTTCCTCTATGTGAGTAGCCCAAACTTGGAGATATCCTCTCTAATTAATAAATGAACTGTACGTAAACCAGATGAACTAAATAACTTATTATAGGGAAAATAAAATTGGAGAGAGTGATCATACTATTGGAGATGATGTATTATATTATAAGGTTGATGAGATAATTCGAGCAGGTGGGAGGATGAATTTGAGAGAAGCACAATTAGTAGTAAAATTGCATTAATCTTGTATTTATTTTGTTGAAAAAAAATGTCATTACATTCATGAGACAATCTAAGCAGTAGTTATGAGGAGGAAATTGAAAGCAACACTTCAAGGAGATGTTGTAGAAACTACATTGAATTAACCCTGTTGAAAAAAAATTGTAGAAACTACATTGAATTAACCCTGTTGAAAAAAAATTGCACCATATATTTTTGAGAGAATATGAGCAGTAGTTATGTGGGTGAAATTGAGAATAGCACCTCTAGGAGCCGATGTAGCAGCTACCTTGCAACACCCCTATTGAAAAATAATCATTATATATTTGTGAGACATAACCACTGCTTAGTCCTGCATCTATTTTGTTGGAAAAAATGTGAGTATACAATTATGAAACAATATGAGCAGTGGTTATGAGGGCATCACAGCAACCGTCCTACTTTTAGCCATATCAGTAAGAAGCTTCCACTCGTCTTCCTGCACACTGTTGTAACTAAACCTACAATCATGGCTCGTGAAGAACAATCTCGACGGCTCCATACCAGTTCTCTTCACAACAACTACCAGTGACAATTCTCATGGAGCATTTCACGCGCTTTTATATATAAAAATGAAAGATGTCTAGCGTTTCCATAAACGTATCTATATTTAAACATGAAAAATCTCAATCGCTTCCATTTCTAGGTATACGAAAAGACAAACCCTTTAAAAAAACCTCCAGTCAAAATGTAACTGCAAGGTCTGTATTGTCACCATCCAACAGAAATAAACTTGAGAGATACAAAGTGATCCCTACCCAGAAAAAGATGTTTATAAGTTTTAGATGTCAACTACTCAGTGTAGAAAAACAGTCTGCATGACGTAGAAATTTTGACAGCCTGTACAATTGCAATAATTGAATAGAATTTCATACAATCTTCACTTTCATGGATGCAAAATTTTCAAAGATGGACATTTCGGTGACAGAGTATGAGCAGAAAATGATCACCATATATCTACAAGAATGGAGCCAGAAGCATTCATTGTGAAAAGCACAGCCTTCCTTTTTAAATTTTTAATGAGTATAACCACTGAAATCATATCCATGTTGCTATCATCCTAATTTTTCGTGGCCGGCCAAACCACCGAAACAACCGGCACCCGTAGAGTCGATAGAAACTTCTTCTCAGCTGTTTACTTTCTTCACTAATTCATTGATCCCATCTTTCTATGATTATTCATAGGCAAAGTCTTTTGAATTCTGTGTGCCGTTTTTCACACGTCGAGACATGATTCTGCTCCACAATTCACCATTGGTCATATGCGTGACACAACTTCTTATAAAGTTGGTTTCTTAGTCACATTCAAAGGCAAGCCATTATTAAAAGAAAATCAAGTATGCATGAGACAAAGTATGGTATTGTGGAAGCTTCCAGACATCGGGGCAGGGCTGAGAGAAGGTCAATTCAGTGGTTTTCTTAATTGTTAGTTGGGTTTTAGTGCTTTTGGTTGTGGAATCAATTTTTCAGAATGTAATCATTTCATTGCCTATGTGCAAACCTTAAATCGGCCGATTACAATTTTTTCTTATATAGCTTAAACGGTGGCCGCCTTAACCTTTGCAAGCGACGAGACACCATCACTACCTCAATTAAATATCTTATAGCCTCAATTAAATATTTTCTAAGATTAAAGGGGCAATTTTTGAATTAGGGAATTAATGTTAGTTTTTGTATAAATACCAAAACGGATTGTAATTTGCTGATGTGAAAAACTACATTTTTGAATCGAAGTTGTTGTGCATTCAGAGGTATTCTCTCCGTTTATATTTTGTTTTTCATTGAGTTTGCAAACTCGTTTTATTTCTTGATAACATTCGTTTTGAGCAAACACAGTAATTACTTGGTTCTTTCGATTGCAAACCTGGTCTCACATTAATTTGGAGAGTAGCGATTCGGGTTTTTCTCCTTCGGGACATCCGTCGGCTTGTGTAATAGAGTCGTTCACCTTCCAAATGCCGAAATCCGAAGTGTTGGGCCCACAACTTGATCGCATTTCGTGATTCGGTAATCAACGTTGTATTATGTTTTTTGTATCGAGCATTTGTAAACGCCGAAACCCGATCCCCGATTGACCTCGGTTTTTCACATTTGGTATCAGAGCCTGTTGTGCATCCTGTCAGTTGCTCACTTCAGTGCACATAATTCCAGTTGGTGCCCAATTTTACCTTCTTATTTTTTCCTGTGTGAAGGTTTATCTAATTTCTTTGAAACTTTTATAAATGGTTGTGTCTAGTAGCAGTTCTTCTCATATTCAAGTTCCTATCTTGAGCGAGAAGTCATATGATTCCTGGTATATTCGGATGAGGATGATTTTGCGTTCTCAGGATTTGTGGACTTATGTTATTGATGGTTATGTCGAGCCATTTGATGCTGAAGAAGAATTGGCTCTGTCTAATGTTGACCGTGTTTTGCTGAAGGAAAACAGGAAGAAAGATAACAACACTCTTGGATTAATCCATCAAGAATTAAATGAATCCATTTTTACGAAGATTTCTAGTGCTGCATCTTTGAAGATGGCTTGGGACATTCTTGAAACCTATTGTCAAGGTGTGTCCAAGGTCAAGACAGTCAAGTTGCAGAATTTAAGAAGGGACTTCAAAAATCTGAAGATGAAGTATAATTAAAGTGTTGATACTGTCATGACTCAAGTGATGAGTGTTGTGAACCAACTCAGGCAGTATGGAGATGATGTTGAGAAGTTTACCCAAGAAGTTTGAACCTGTTGTTGTACCCATAGAGGAATTTAAAGATTTAAGTCAAATGTGAATTGACGAATTAACTGGTTCTCCTGTTGCTCATGAATCTAGGATATCTAGATATGAAGAAGGATCAATGAAGCATCCTTTCAAATGCCAACTGCATGTTACCAGAGGCAGAGGAAGGTTCCATACTCGTGGTAGAGGAGGTCGATTTTATGGTCGAAGGGACAACAGAGCTGAATCAGAGTCTGAGTAGAAGTCCCAACAGAATCCTCCTAATTTAAGAGGGAGCACCAACAAACCCTGGCAGCAAGAAAATCAGAGGTATGACAAAACTAAAGTACAATGTTATTATTGTAAGAAGTTTGGGCATTTTGCTAACAAATTTTGGAAGAAACAGGAAGATGCTAGAATGCAATCTACACATATTACAAATGAGTCTGAGGATCATCAAAATCCTGTGTTTTTTACCTGTAATGTCACTCAGGAAAGTGCAAATGATATTTAGTTTTTGGATAGTGGTTGCAGTAACCACATGACTGGTAATAAGGATTTATTTTCATTTATTGACAATAGTAGTCAGTGTGAAGTAAAACTGGGAAATGACTGTAAGGTTACAATTAATGGTAAAGGTGTAGTTCCAGTTTACACTAAGGATAATCAAAAAATAAATATTGATGATGTTTATTTTTTGCTTGGTCTAAAATGCAATCTTATTAGTGTTGGAAAACTGATGGAGAAAAAGTACAGAGTGTTCTTCAAGAGTTTTTCAAGAACAAGGTATGTACAATCTATGATAAATTACCCAACAAACAGTTGATTTCAAAAGTAGAGATGACCAAGAATATAATGTTTCCACTTGTTATGATAAATGATTTGAGTGGCTCTTTGAATGTTTATAAAGATGGAAGTTTAGATGAATCTTGGTTATGGCATTTGAGATATGGTCATTTACATTTTGGTGGCTTAGATCTGTTATAGAAGAAGTAGATGGTAAAGGGGTTTCCCTATATTCAACAACTTGCAAGCTCTTGTGAGAGATGCATACTTGGAAAACATCACAGAGAGAAATTTGTTTCAGGTGTTTCCTACAAAGCAAAAGCTCCATTGGAAATTGTCCACACAGATTTATGTGGAACTATGCAAACACCTTCTTTGAATGGTAGTGTTTATTTTATGACTTTCATTGATGATTTCAGTAGGAAGACTTGGTTGTATTTGCTGAAGCAGAAATCTAAATCCTTTGAAGTTTTCAAGAGGTTTAAATCTATGGTTGAGAATGAGAGTGGTCAAACCATTAAGATCCTAAGGTCTGACAAAGGAGGTGAGTATAAACTAAATGAATTCATTGAATTTTGTGATTTTCATGGAATTAAAAGGTCGTTTACTTCTCGATATACTCCACAACAGAATGGAGTGGCTGAAAGGAAGAATCGAACCATCATGAATATGGCTCAAAGCATGTTGAACAAGAAGCATCTTTCAAATGAATATTGGGGAGATGCAGTTGTTTGCTCTATCTATATCTTGAATAGAAGTCTGACCAAGACCGTGAGGAATCATGTACCTCAGGAAGCCTGGGACGGTAAGCCTTGCAATGTTTCTTATTTTAGAATTTTTGAATGTGTTTCATTTGCGCATGTACCTGCAGAAATGAGGAGGAAGTTGGATGAAAGAAGCAAGAGATGTATCTTTGTTGGATATAGTGAAGAGTCTAGGGCATATAAACTCTACAATCCCATCACCCATAAATATGTAATCAACAGAGATGTTCAATTTAAAGAAGATGAAGCCCGGGATGGAAGTATTGACAAATCAATTTCAGAGGGAGTTGTGTTACCCCATGAAGATGATGATGGAGCTGAGCAAGATGAAGGAGATGGACAGATGGTTCCACATGCACATATGCCTGTAGCAAGAAGTCCAACAAGGCAAGCACCAGATTTCATCCCATATCAATTTAGAACGCCCAGAACTCATGAGCGTGGTGAGCCATACGGACATGGTGGACATCAATCAGATTCACAGGAAAGTAGTGAATCAAATCCCACTTTAACTTCATTAAGAAACAGATTTAAAGGACAAAAGACTAGAATCTTAAGATAATTGTATGATCCGAATGAAGAAGTAGATCAGATTTCAAATTTTGTATTAATGGCATGTGATCCTATAAGTTTTGATGAAGCTACTAAAGAGGATGTCTGGATAAAAGAAATGGATGAGGAGATTGATTCCATTGAAAGAAATAACACTTGGGATCTTGTATATTTACATGAAGGTAAGAATAATATTCGTGTTAAGTGGGTTTATAAGGCTAAGTTGAATGAAGATGGTGAATTTGAAAAGTACAAGGCAAGACTTGTAGCTCAGGGGTTTAATCAGGAACTCGATATTGATTACAATGAAACATTTGCTCTTGTAGCAAGAATTGACACTATGAGGATGGTCTTAGCTATTGCAGCTCATAATAGATGGATCATGCATCAGATGGATGTTAAGTCTGCATTCTTGAATGGATGTTTGGAAGAAGAGGTTTATGTAAGACAACCTTTGGGTTATGAGATTGATAAGAAAAAAGATAAAGTTTGCAAGTTAAGGAAATATTTATATGGATTGAAGCAAGCATCCAAAGTTTGGTATAGGAGGATTGATGAATACCTGATCAGTGTTGGATTCAGCAGAAATCCAAGTGAACCAACTCTGTATACAAAGGTAAACCAGGAAGGTAAAATTTTGATTGTCTGTTTGTATGTTGATGACCTGATTTTCACTGGAGATCTATCTGTAGATGATTTTAAAAATGCCATGAAAACAAAGTTTGAGATGACTGATTTAGGATTGATGAAGTATTTTCTTGGAATTGAAGTGGATCAATCTGATGATGGAATTTTCATTTGTCAAACTAACTATGCAAATGAAGTATTGAAAAGGTTTAGAATGTTGAATTGTAAACCAATTGCAACACCTATGGGAAATGGTATTAAACTTAGCAAGTATGATGAGGGATCATATGTTGATCCAAATCTGTATAAGAGGCTTGTTGGAATCCTTATGTACTTAACAAAAACCATACATGATATCATGTTTGTTGTAAGTTTGATTTCGAGATTCATGAAGACTCTGAAGAGTACTCATTGGCAAGCAGGAAAGAGGATCCTGAGATATATTGTTGGAACAAATGACTTTGGTATTCGATACACATCAAGTTTAAACTTTGATTTGATCGAGTATACTGATAGTGATTTTGCAGGTTCCATTGATGACAAGAAAAACACATCTAGGTATGTGTTTAGTCTCGGATCTGGAGTAGTGGCATGGACATCAAATAAACAACCCATTTTGACTCTATCTTCTACTGAGGCAGAGTATGTTGCAACAGTTGCAGTTGCATGTCAAGCTGTGTGGATGATAAGAGTCTTGAATGAATTGTTGCATGACTAGAATGATGCAACCCAAATTGTCTGTGACAATAAATCTCCCATTGTACTGTCAAAGAATCACGTCTTTCACAAACAGAGTAAGGACATTGATACAAGGTATCATTTCATTCGAGCGTCGGTAACTAGTAAACAGATTTATGTTCAGTTTTGCAGATCTGAAGAACAATTTGCAGACATATTTACGAAGCCTTTGGGAAATGAATTGTTTAAAATCCATAGAAGAAATATTGGGGTCTGCAAGATGTAATGCATTGTTTACAACAATTTTGTTTACATATTTTCAGTTCGTTTTGCTCTGAAATGATTAAGAGGGAGTATGTTAGGATGTAATCATTTCACTGCCTCTGTGCAAACAGTAAATTGGTGGCTTGACCCTTCAAGACTCAAGGATTAACCACCGATTACAATTTTGTCTTACATAGCTTAAACAGTGGCCGCCTTAACCTTTGTAGGCCAGGAGACACCATCACCACATCAATTAAATATTTTCTAAGATCGAAGGGGCAATTTTTGAATTAGGGAATTAATGTTAGTTTTTGTATAAATACCAAAACGGATTGTAATCTGTTGATCTGAAAAATTACATTTTTGAATCGAAGTCGTTGTTGTGCATTCAGAGGTTTTCTCTTCGTTTATATTTTGTTTTTCATTGAGTTTGTAAACTCATTTTATTTCTTGATAAAATTCACTTTGAGCAAACACAGTAATTACTTGGTTCTTCCGATTGCAAACCCAGTCTCACATTAATTTGGAGCATAGCGATTCGGGGTTTTCTCTTCCGGGACATCCGTCGGCTTGTGTAATAGAGTCGCTCACCTTCCAAATGCAGAGATCCGAAGAGCTGGGCCCACAGCTTGATCGCATTTCACGATTCAACAATCAACGCTGTATTATGTTTTTTGTATCGGGCATTTGTAAATGCCGAAACCCGATCCCCTATTGACCTCGGTTTTTCACACAATCCTTATTTAGATGTATGTACAATGAAGTGATTAATGTGTTGTGGAACGATATCAATGGAAGCAGGGACAAAAGAAATTGCGACAGAAATAGGCATCGCCGATTATTTGATGCAAATCGGTAAATTGGGACAGTATGATTACAATTTAATGTTTTTTGGTTGAAAAGATGAAAAAAGCTTAACTTCACAGCTACAAGTCACTTATGAATTTTGAATCCATCATTGAAGAATTCATCCCCTATATTTAGCCACATTGTTTGCATTCAATGTTATATATTTATGCATTCAAATATATTGTTTTGAGTTTAAATCGATTTTTTTATCAAGACTCTTGCAGGTTTTCAGCTATTTCCATTAATGTCTTTTTTTTTTGTACGAATCCATTGACCCTGCCAGATCAACGATATTAATATTATATTTAAACTTGTATTTCATTATTATGTTACTAATTTTTAAAATTTGGTTTGAAACTCACTTAATTCGCTAATTCTTCTCAAACATTAATTTCAAAGTGCGAATCATAAGCTTTCGCGATGTGATGACTTTTTTTCAACATCCAATTGCGGTCTAATTTCAATTTTTCTAACCACATGTCTTATAGTATGATTTAACCAAATTGTGTGGAGGAGAAGGAGATGACACCAAGCGGTGGGAACGTCGGGTAACCATGATGAACCTGCACTGAAACCAATGGGTCTATGATGAGCATGATTCATTGATCAGACCATAAGATATTACTTATAAACAAAATATGGAGTATAACATAAATTAAAAAAAAAATTATATTTATAGAAAAAATCGACATATTAAACAACACCAAATATTACCACAAAATAATCATGTTAAAACAGTAAAAAGACTAAAATATACTTTTAAAATACCACACCCTTTATATATAAATTAGTTTTTAATTTAACAACTAAGAAAGATTAATGATATTATAAATAATGTGTTTTTTGAAAAAAAAATTATATTATCATAAATCTTTCTTAACATAAATTAAAAAAAAAAATTATGTTTATAGAAAAAATCGGCATATTGAACAACACCAAATATTACCACAAAATAATCATGTTAAAACAGTAAAAAGACTAAAAGATGTTTTTAAAAAACCACACTCTTTATATATATATTAGTTTTCAATTTAACAACTAAGAAAGATTAATAATATTATAAATATTTTTATTCAAAAAAAAAATATTTATAATATCATTAATCTTTCTTAGTTGTTAACTTGTAAAAATCAAAGAAAGATAAAATATTTCTCACTAACTTATATGTCAATTTGTTGAATGGGACCTCGTGTTTTTTCATTTGCAAACTTATAAGAAAATTCACTTAAAGATAAACACTCTCATAAACTAGTCCTCATGTTTTTGTGTTACTTATTCAATTTTCAAGAGAGTGAGACCCATGGCCTACCAACTAACTCTTCCCAATCACTCTAAGATCCATCTTATTTTCCATTCCTCATGCTTAAATCTATCCTATTTTCCATGTCTCGTGCTTAAAGAAAGTGCTTGGAACTAAGTTCCAAACTCAAACCAATCTCCCTGAGTTGGATGAAAAAGGATCCATTTGGTTGCAGCCATAAACAATCTTGTACCAGCGTGAGCGTCTGATGCAGGAGCATCACCAACATCAAGCGAGCCAACACAGAAGCAGAAGACAGTTGGATAAGCCAGCGCAAATTTTGAAATTTCCTTGAAGTTGATGCACAATCTTAAATGAATTCATTAAGAAGAGGCGCACTTGTATAATGTAAACGGACCTTGAGTGATTTTCTCTCGTCCTTAGTAGGTAGAAGGCATTTATGGTAGTTAATGTAAAGTAGATAGAATTTAATTCTAGATTAGACAGTTTCTAGACCGCAAGAGGGAAACGGGATATAGACACCCTCATTGTGTATTGTAACATTAGTGTATCATGAGAATAGAAGAGAAGAAGCAGAGAGTTGTGTAAGAACACCCATGTAAAGATATTTGGATTAATAGAAGGAGTTTGATTCAAATTCATGGTTCGTGTTTATTCTCTGTGTATGCATCTTTGAATGATATGCTCATGAACGTTTACTTCCTGTTACACATTTGCTTTATATGCGTGTATATGATTTCATGTATGAGTTGAAGTCTGAAAGGAAGTAGGAATGAGTTTCAATTGTTTCTCTATCTGAGCAAGAGTTCCTGCAAGGAGTGCAGTTGAAGTGTCCGCAAGGAGTGCGTTGACAAAGGACTCGGGTAGTTTAGTTTTTGTTCCCATTTCCGCAGAAGTGCAGGCAGGCACAGGAGCCGTGCAAGCAGGGATGATTTTAAGGATGGAAATTTATTTTAAAATGTAGAAACCTTAGCAAATATTACTAATATTTCATATGTCAACTATAAATGTTTGGCGATATTTTTGTAAAAATATTCAAATTTCTAAGTATTTTATATAGTTTTTATAAAATTTTGGCGATTTTAAAGGTAAAATAATTTTATCCTATAGAATTTGGGCAAATCATTTTTAAAATAGCAAATCTCATTTTTGGAAAAACCATGGAAAATTAACCCATGAGCGAAATTTAGCCCCTAAAATCATCCATGCGTACAAGGAGTGTGCAGGCCAAGCAAAGTTTCAGGGTTGTGGACCTGAGTGAAGCATTGAGAGACTGTTGTTGTAGGTGTGCGCATGGTCGAAGGAAATTCAACACTTGGAGGTGTCTGAAGGTTGTCGCAAGGAGTGCGCGCAAGAGTCTTCTCTAAGACTCAGAGTTATAAGGAAGTTTAGGAAGGATAAGGCCTTCGAAGCCGTTGAAGCACAGCCAGGTGGAGTTGTTACTAGAAGTATTAAGGAAGCGTCATAAGTTTGTGTCACAGGTGGACAAGTTGGTGGAGGAACACTTAGCTATTCATCGGAAATCATCAGGAGGAATGGATAGTCGGAATCCTCTGAATAGGATTCGAAAAATATCGTGAGCCATCAAATCTCACGGAGGAGCAAGGGAGATACGCTGAGTATTCCCGAGAGATTCTAAGCTCAGGAGGGGAAGGACCGTAGATCCAAGCCATAAGGGCCGTTGGATTTACCCGGGGACTCCACATCGGGGTTTCATGGGTTGAAGTCCCGTGAACATTACAACGGGAATCACGAAATCACGAAACACAATATCCCGAAAGTCAAAGGATCGTGTGGGCCATAGAGAAGTCAGCGAGTGGACAGGTGGCACGCCATTTCCGAGTTTCGCGGAAAGTAAAATCCTGAACTCTTTGCATTAGGATTCACGATATCGCGAAGTCCGAAGTGCCGACAGAGCGAAAGGACTGTTGAAAAGTCAAAGCTCGCATGTGAATCGGAGTTTCGGCTAATCGAGATTTGGGAGTCGGGGAGACAAGTCACTCGACATCGCGATCGTTGAAATCGCGATAAGGGAAATCCCGATAAGGAAAGGAAAAGGTTAGCGTTGACTTGTATTGGGCTTTGGGGATTCGAGAGACCAACGCTTGATCATTGGATTCGCGAAGTTGCGAATTTCGATCCCCCAAGTGCAAAGAGGGGATCCCGTGAGAGTTTACTGTGGGTGCAGATTTCAAGCTATGTGGATGATAAGAGTCTTGAATGAATTGTTGCATGACTAGAATGATGCAACCCAAATTTAATCTTTCTTAACATAAATTTAAAATATATATATATATATTTATAGAAAAAATCGACATATTGAACAACACCAAATATTACCACAAAATAATCAT
>SNQJ01S0042917.1:82239-98593 GCA_010110895.2 Picea sitchensis | reverse complement strand
AAAATACCACACTTTTTATATATAAATTAGTTTTCAATTTAACAACTAATAAAGATTAATGATATTATAAATATTTTTATTCAAAAAAAAATATTTATAATATCATTAATCTTTTTTAGTTGTTAACTTCTAAGAAAGATTAAGGATATTATAAATATTTTTATTCAAAAAAAAATATTTATAATATCATTAATCTTTCTTAGTTGTTAACTTGTGAAAATCAAAGAAAGCTAAAATATTTTTCACTAACTTATATGTCAATTTGTTGAATGGGACCTGGTGTTTTTTCATTTGCAAACTTGTAAGAAAATTCACTTAAAGATAAACACTCTCATAAACTAGTCCCCATGTTTTTGTGTTCCTTATTCAATTTTCAAGAGAGTGAGACCCATGGCCTACCAGCTAGCTCTTCCCAATCACTCTAAGATCCATCCTTTTTTCCATGCCTCATGCTTAAATCTATCCTATTTTCCATGCCTCATGCTTAAATCTATCATATTTTCCACGTCTCATGCTTAAAGAAAGTGATTGGAACTAAGTTCCAAACTCAAACCAATCTCCCTGAGTTGGATGAAGAAGGATCCATTTGGTTGCAGCCATAAACAGTCTTGTACCAGCGTGAGCGTCCTCTTCGTAAGTGCACCATCAAGGAAGTTTTTGTTCAATGGAAAGATACACCACTAGAAGTTGTCATTTGGGAGTCGACCAACAATTTCTACATCTCAAGACTTGAGGACAAGGTTGTTTTTCAAGGGGTGGGGCATGTTAGGGACATAACCTCCCTAATCCCTCACATAGGTAGAAAAATATGTTTTCAAGGGGTAGGTCATGTTAGGGACCTAACCTCCCTAACCCCTCACATAGATAGAATAATATATTTTCCATGTAATAAAGGCCAACATTAGTTAATAAGGCTAATTTAATAAATAGGAACAAATCAATGTAAGAAGAGCTAATAGAAGCTTCCACATGTAGAAAGATATTCATCATGAATGTTCTTTAAAAGATAGATAGTACACATAAGAGTAGGAAGCGTGATAAAGCTTTTCCCTGCAAATTATTATAATAGAGTGCTTCTTTGCTAGAGTTTTTCCCCTCTGTTACACATTTGTTTTGGTCACCCCTGTGATCAACTGACGATATGTGCATAAATCACTTCCATGTTCCCTGAAGATACTAAATGAGACTTTCTCCATGAGAAAAGTGGATTATCTTTTCTCCCTTAAAAACCATATCTAAGGAGATCGTCACACCCTGCTAAATGCTTGGGGTGGGACGATGCCTGATCGTCGCACATTGCACCAAAACTAGACTGTGGTGTCGTCGCATGCTACCTGTGCATGGGGTGCGATGATGCTCGAACAAGGGAAAACGAGGAAATTCATGAAAGTTCTAGAAGGAATCTTCTAGAAGATGAGGTGGCATCTTATCGGTTTGGATCTTACTTGCTTCTATGATTTAGTGGGATCATCCTAATCTCCTTATCCATCCCTCTTTCACCCTATATAAAGAGGAATCTCTCATAGGAAAGGCTAGGTTGGCTTATGCATGAAGAATTTTGTTGTAGAATGTACTTGAGATAGCTTTGCTTTAGCTCTTCAAGTCAGGTTGTGGAGACTCTTCATCAAAATCATTAGAGCAAAGGTGCGTGTGTTGAAAAAAAGGGCCATTAGAAGGGACCTTACAACATCAAGGCATTGGGTTGTATTCTCCACTTTCATTTAATATAATACAGTAATACATTTCTTCTCTATAAAGGTGTCTTTACTTTTATTGTATAACTCTTTGATCTTATACATAGAATTCATTGGAACATATATATCGTTTTTCTCTCTCTTTGTTGGTTTGTGCTTCTTAACAAGTCCACCATCTCACAAATATAAATATAGAGCGACAAGGAATACACTAGCAAGGATCAAATGTCATTTAAACAGTATGTCATTTGTCCCTCTCTGAACTAGTTTACATGATAATGAAATCTAAGGAGAAACTTGTATTCTTCCATGTTTTGTTCTAGCTTATTGTTAAAGTTAAGGAGATTAGTTTGTGTCCGCACTTACCGATTTGTCCGATAAAAAAATTGGTGAATCCACTAGCGAATCGTCCTCTTTTGGTTTTTTTCTTCTTATTTTCTTTTAACTTGTCTTATTTTGATCAATTTCATTCTCCGAGTCTTTGGGTGATCCATCTTGACTCCCTGGTTCTGAAAGTTCATTGAGAAACTATGTCATTTTTTTCATTTTTTCCTTATATTCAGTCATCGTTGCACCCTACTTGTGTGAACCAAAGTGATGATGTCGCACTGTGTTCTACCTTCATCTTGTGATAATCCTTCATCGTCACATTGTGCTCTCATGCATCCTGCGACGATTCCTACAGAAATTGTTGGAGTGACAATCAACTTTCTTCTCCTTGCCCAGATTTGTCATTACTTCTTGGGGTGAAATTTTAATCTTGGTGAATGATTGGTTTGCATATTTTATCCTGAATTTGATTGTTTCTCAAGTATTGAGAGTCTTTTTTATAAGCTTTATAAGTTTTATCTTTTACTTCTTTTTGCAAGGGTATAATCTCAAGGATTTTCCCCTGAGTGCTTGCTAGATAAGTTGTATTGATATCTTTGAGTTTTGAATTGATTTTTTAAGTTTTGGATTGTTGTTGATTGGAAAACATTTTTTTTTGCATGTGACAAATAAGTTTTCTTACTTTTCATTTTTTCTTGCATTATGAGTTTAGTTTGGGAAATAGTGTTGTGAATGCATTGATTTTCTTGGACAACTCTTCCTTTGTGAATTAGATCTTTGTTTTCATTTGGAAAGGAAATAACTAAAGTTTATTATTTTATTGGTAGTCCTTAAAAGAATTTTTTTTCATTCAAATAGTTGTTTCAGAAGATTCAATTTGGAAAATTTAGTAGCTTTGATTGCTTGGAATCAATATCATTTAAAGATTCAAGGAATTGTGCTTTTGTAATTTTTTGTATTTTGAAAAAGAAACCTTCTCCCTTATGTAATTAGAGTTCATTGAATGAAAAAATTGCATCTCATATCTCTTTGCATTTTGATGGGTTAAGGTCAAATACTTCATCATTTTCATTTCCGTTTCCTTTTTGAGTAAGCAACAACCATTAAAATTGAACGTAATTTTAAAATCTGTCTAGCAAATTTTATTTTCTAGAACTTTTATACACCAACATTAGCTAGGATATTTATTTGGAATAGGTTGTGAGGCACTCTCTCCAAAGCATCAAAACACACAATAGTATCTTGTGATAGGGAGAGTTTAAACCCACTGGCTACATTTTGTCCTGGGAAGCCCTTCTAACACAAGGGTCAATCACGAGGTCGCATTAGGACTAGTAGAGTTACTCACCCTGCTTTGTTGGTCTTGGTGTAGAGATTATGCGTATTATTGGGGGTCACTTGAGAAGAAAATCCTGTGGGGATCTTCTCGAGTCGATCTCTGTTTAGATTTTTCACACGAGGTGACTGTGGAGGGGCAAGTCTTCATGGCACCTAGAATCGACGTTGGCCAAACTCACTCGGGCTCCTTGGAGGGTATACCCATGATTATGTGTGGGAGCTTTCATCAGGGTGTAATTCCGTTAAGTAGGTCATCAACGTAAATTTTCCACCCGCTTTATCCCAACCCCTTCTTGTCTTGATTTTGCGACATTGGATTTCATCACCAACTAGTGACTTCAAAATAAGAAGGTTTGTCTGCGTGTTTTATATCTAGATTTTATTACTGAGTGTTGTTTGTTTCTCTAGTTTGCCATAGATTTATTTCATTCTTTATTTGGTGCGGCAAACATTGGCCCTCGTCGTTCACGTAGGATGCAAGGGTTACCTTTAGAAGAGCTGGAAGAATATGCTCCTTTGCTTCCTAATTCACCAGAGGGTCCTTCCCATGAAGGAGAAGTCAATAAAAATGCATCCTCTGACATTGGAAGTTATACTCCATTGGTAGAGTCAACACTTCCTGTAAATCCATTATTGAATGTTGTACAAGATCCAATTTTGCTCCGAATAAACTCTTTGGGAGACGTTATTGCTGAAGATTATACTAGAATACCGATTGGACCTTACACAGATTCTGGGGTGGATGATCCACCCTTTCAGAGTGAATCATTTAGAACTTCGTTTCATATTGCTGGAACTTTTAATCCTAGCTCAATCCCCGATTGCTCTTTTTGGAGGACCTCCTCGGGACACGATATCTTTGATAGACTAGGAATGAGCCCAAACCAACCTATGTTGTTGCATACACATGTTACTTCCACTTCCTATACAATACCTTATATATGACATTAAGTGCATTAAAGGAAAGGAATAACCAAATTACCACATATTGATCTTCCAAAGAAGGAGATCTAATGGAGAAGGTGACCAAACAAGCCATTTCCTGGTAGTTGACCAAAAACTCAACAGGGGCGCAAATCTGAGCAGGGGCACACCATTGGTTTGGGGAACCAAGCAATGGAGATCCAATGTCAGGATAATCTGAGAGTAGCCAAGAGGATGGGGCTATCTCAGTGTGAGTACTGGGGATCAAAGGGAGAAGCTCAATGAAGCCATAGAGGAGGGCATACTTACTTCATCTCGACAATGGAAAAACCAACAAAGGTGAAAAACCCAGGTTGGTATGCCCTCTTGTTTGCCTCTGGAAACTTGTAGAAATGGACTTGCCCCCTAATAGATTGGCTAGATTGGCTAGCTAACGGATTAATCTCGCTCTCAGATGTGGAATCATGTCAAATAGAACAACCAAGTTGCAGCCATGAAGAAAGGCGCACTGGCTAACCCTGAAAAACGACCCAAAAATGAAAATGAAACAAAACGTGAAGTATAAACTCAGACAAAAAAAACCAAGTGAGACAAATAGCTTCAGGAAAAGACAAGAATTATTTATTTGAGTACCGTTTCACCTTATATACTAAGGGAACCATTTATTTCACATGCATAGTTAAATAGCATCAAAATGTGAAATGGGTCGAGCCTAGTTTGTTGAATTGTGCGCCCCATGTGGGTGTTCCCCTAGGTGGCCTCCTTGGCCCAATTCCTCCATGTTTAGATCTGGAAGCATCCCAACTTCCATGAGAAGGTGAGGAAACATGTTGTGCAATACTTCAACTATGATCCAATTTTCCTGAGATGGAGTTTGGCCTTCGCAGGATACCAGATACGAAGTGTATGCTCGGTGCCTTGTAGAGCGGGTCCGGGTGTCCAGTAGAGTTTCTTTAGTCAATGGGAGTTGGAAATCTGGAATGTTGTCGACTAGATGAGTAATGGTGATTGGTTCCTCCAAGAGGGGAGGCTCAAACAACTTCAAGTGATTTACATTAATAACATTGTGGATTCCCAGTTGTGGTGGCAGATCCAACCGATAAGAATTTTCTTCAATCTTGTCGAGGATGGTATACGGGCCATATCTTATTGGCAGAAGCTTTTGATGGTGGAATTTGAAGATATTCTTATCCAAGTGTAACCAGACTTGATCCCCCAGTTGAAAGGACATGAAGGTCCTTTGTTTGTCATGGCATTGCTTGGCATGCTCTTAAGGTTCTTTAAGTGTTCTTGATACTGCAGTGTGGCATTGTGCAATTTGTTGGAGAAACCGTTGTGATGAGAGTTGTACATGTTGTTGATGGAAGGTACCTTGAGGAGCCCAAGTGAGTGGGAGCTTGGTTGGATATGCTAGTTGGAAGCCCAAGCAGGCTTCAAAAGGTGAAAACCCTATAGAAGAATGTGTTTCCTTGTTGTAGCTATGTTGTAGAATGTGCAAGTAATTGTCCCATTGTTTGCTATGCCCAAAGTGAGTTCGGAGAGCATGAACCAAGACCCTGTTGAAAACCTCTGTTCGGCCATCCATTTGAGGATGGAATGCAGTAGAAAACTTGAGGTTACACCCCAATAGCGCCTATATTGTCTTCCAAAATGTGTTGAGGAAGAGAGAATCTATGTCTGAGATGATAGTGCTTGGGAGGCCAAAATGGGGCCAGACATGTCAAAAGTAGAGTTCTGCTATTTGTACTACTGTAGTAGTATTTGTGCATGGGATGAAAAGTGCCATTTTGATGAAGTGACATACCACTACCCAGATTGCATCAAATTGCTTTTGGGTTGTTGGAAGTCCACTAAGGAAGTCCATTGAGATTGAATCCCAAGGCCGAGAAGGAAGAGGCAGTGGTTGATATAACCCATGCTTCTGGTTGGATGGCTTGGATTGTGAGCATAATCCGTAGGCTCTGATAAATGTTTCAACTTGAGGCTGCATGGAAGGCCAATGGAAATGGAATTGCAGATGTTGGATGGTCTTTGTGCTACTGAAGTGGCCCCCATAGGTCGAAGGATGCAACTTCCTGATGAGTAAGAGGTGGTCCTCTGAGTGTGGAACACATAACAAATTCAAATTATAGATCCATACATCCCCAATAGTGTAGTCTAGGAAGGGGGTCTGATTGATCGCTGTGGGAGTTTGAAATGCCACCCAAATCTCTTGAAATTCGGGGTTAGTAGCATATTGATCCTTCCATGTGTCATAGGTAGCACAAGTCACTTGTAGAATTGAGAGAAGTGGAGTGGGAGGTCGGCCTAGTAAATCAACCATCTTATTAGAAGTGCCTTTCTTATATCTGATGACCAAGTGAAATTGTTGAATACAGGAGGCCCATTTAAGGTGCTTTGTTCCTGAATCTTCGACTGAGAGTTGATGAAAATCAAAGGGTGGTGGTCTGTATGAAGAATTGTTTCTTTACCCAACAAATAATGCCTCCATTGCTTGAGGGCTTGAAACAGACTGTAAAACTCCTTGTCATAGGTGCTATTATTTTTCTTTGCCTCAGATAGGGTTTCATAGTGGTAAGCAATGGGGTGTCCTCCCCATTTAAGTACGACACCAATAGCATATTATGAGGCATCGGACTCAATATCAAAGGGTTGGGAGAGGTCCGACAGGTGTAAGACAGGGGATGAGCAGAGGGCTTATTTGAGCTGACAAAAGTGAATAGTTTCTTCTTTAGTCCAGAATAAATGTAGAAGAACTATTTGAGAGTTGATGCAAAGGATGAGCAAGTTGTGAAAAATAGGGAATGAACTTATGATAGAAATTGATGCCACCCAGAAATATTTTGAGATCCCTAGCTAAAGAAGGTAATGGCCACTACTTCAATGCTTCGATGCGGGCTAGATCTAGTTGAATACCCTCTAAGTTTACCACAAAGCCGAGATACGGAATTGAACTCTAACCAAAATATGACTTCTTCTCCTTGACTTGTAACTTGTGTTCTTGGATGATTTGGAGAACTTGTCGGACATGTTGCATGTGAGTGTCCCATGTCCGGCTGAAGATGAGAATGTCATCTAAGTAGATGACCACAAATCGACCCAAATGTGACTTGAAGATGTCATTGATGAGCCTCATGAAAGTGGTTGGAGCATTGGTGAGGCTGCTCAAAAAGACCAAATTTGGTCTTGAAAGTTATTTTCCAAACATCATCTAGGTTCATTCGAAGCTGATGGTAGCCGACTGATAAATCCAACTGAGTAAACCACTTATCTCCTTGGAGGGTGTCGATTAACTCCTCAATCCAGGGCAGGGGGTAATGTTTTTTTACTATGGATTTGTTCAAGGCCCGATAATCAGTGACAAGGCGTGTTTATCAAGTATTTCTTTTGGGGATGACAAATGCAGCAGAAGCATAGGGAGAAGATGATGGTTGGATGTGGCCAGAGTTTATGAGGTCAGTCAATTGTCTTTCCATTTCCTCTGTTTTTGTTGGGGCCAACCGGTATGTAGCAGCATTAGGTAATGCAGATCCATGGATGAGGTGAATGGAGTGGTCAATGTGTTGAGAGGGGGTGAGTCCTGCTGGACATTGAAACACATATGAAAACTCTTGGAGGAGGGGAGTCATTGTTTTAGGAACAAGGTGAGTGGTATTGTTTGGTGTTATTGGGCGCACCAAACAAAGAGAGACACATTAGTTTAAATGTACATGCGAGATTTTTTCTTTGGTAGCAGGGGGTTTGGGTGTTGCTGCGATTAAGATATAAGTGTGGCCTTCTTTGGTAAGTTTGTACTAGTGGGATTTGACCATATAGATAACATTTATTTGGGTTTGGTATGGGATACATAGAAGCAAATCCGAACAATCTAAGGGGGAGACATGAAAGTATCTTTGAATTGGCCTATGGAAAAAGTGACCAGACAATGTTGAGAAACTAAGAGGCGGGGTCCATCCTTCTGGACCCATCCGAGCTGATAGGGTTGTGGTTGGGGAGTAGTAAACAGATTAAGGCGGTTGACAAGGTCTTGAGACACCAAATTATTCTGGCTTCCATTGTCCATAATCAGTAAATCCAAGGAGTTTTTAATTTGGCAGTTATGAGTGAAGAGGGGTTGGGTGGAGGAGTTCGAATATTCATGGGTCATTAGGATCAACGAGGGATCCAATTTTGTGGGATTGTCTAGGGGAACTTCTTCAGTATCTTCCCCTTGGGGGGGAGCAATGAGATCAGTTAGTAGGGTTTTGTTGGTCTTTATATTTTGGAGGGTTCGACAATCTGATGAATTGTGTGAGGTAGTCTTGTGGAATGAGCACCAGGGAGTTCTTGTATTTCTATTGGGTATGGGATTTTGAGCCCGAGGAGGTGGAAATTGAGCTGAAGGATTGGAGATGGATGGTTGAGAGGTAGAGGGGTTCGTGTAGGGGAAGGACTAAGGAGTACGAACCCTAGGAGAAAATTTCCTTTCTATATCCAAAGCTCTCTGAAATTCTTTGTCTAACGTTGGATTTTCAAACATCTCTACTTCTCGAGGGAACTGAATCAATAAAACAACATCAAACTTTAATATGAGTACCTCTTCCAGATCTGGAATATGCAATAAGAGGCGCAACTTGCAGAAGAAGTCTATGTACAGCCTTGCACTCCTAATGAAGGGAGTTGTCAGAGTTGGTGCCATTTGATCCACAAAGATTGCACATACCCGGGTGGGTAGAAGCAGTTTCTCAATGCCTCAGAAATTCAAGCCCAAGTTCTGATGGGTTTGGAAGAAGAGGATTCTGGAGCATCCCCAATCTATATCTCAAATGTGGTCTTCTCTTTCTCTGTATCCCACCAGGTTTGTGCAATTCCTTCTAATTGCAAGGCTCCAATTTGGAGATTTCTCTCCTCGGTAAGGCCTAGACATGTATTAAAATAGGTGTAGAGGCTACATATTCAGGAATCCACAACTTCTCCATTGGTTTGACCAACAAATTTGGGTAGTTGGATTCGAGTGTCCAACCAGAAGGGGTCTAGATTGTTTTGTTGTTGCATTCTAAGAAAATCATTGAGGACGGAGGCAATATCTTGGACAAGATTTGAAGTGTTCGAATCTGAGTCTACTGTCAAGGGATATTTTCTCGGAGGCATTGTGAACAGAGGGCACAAAACAAAGGCTCGGGCTCTGTTGTGTGAATAGAGGGTGCAAAACCCTGAAGCAACGGAGTTGAATTGGTCTAGAGGGAGAGATATGTATTGCTTTAGATCTGTGAAACTCCTCTCTATTGTAGTGGATATTTGTGTGCCCTTGGCGCTATGATATCTTTTGATCCTCTTGCATGAATATGTAAACCCTTAAATGGGTGAAATCTGGACTATTTCATGAAAAACCCCAAACACATTTTGGCTCAATCTTCAAGATTGGAAGATTTTCCATGGATCTTGAGGCTTTGATACCAATTGATCTTCCAAATAAGGAGATCTGATGGAGAAGGTGAAAAAACAAGCCATTTTCCAGCAGTTGACCAAAAACTCAACAGGGGTGCAAATCTGAGCAGGGGCGTACCATTGATTTGGGGAGCCAAGCAATCGAGATCCAATGTCGGGATGATCTGAGAGTAGCCAAGAGGATGGGGCTATCTCAGTGTGAGTCCTGGGGATCAAAGGGACAAGCTCCGTGCAGCCATAGAGGAGGGCACACCTACTTCATCCTGGCAATGGAAAAACCAGCAAGGGCGCAAAACCTAGGTTGGTGCACCCTCATGTCTGCCTATGGAAACTTGCAGAAATGGACTTGCCCCCTGAGATATTGGCTAGCTAATAGATTATTCTCTCTCTCAGATGTGGAAGCATGTCAAATGGAGTAGCCAGGTGCAGCCATGAAGAAATGCGCACTGGCTAACCCTGAAAATGACCCAAAAACAAAAATGCAGCAAAATATGAAGTATAAACTCAGACAAAAAAAAAACAAGTGAGACAAATAGCTTCAAGAAAAGACAAGAATGCTTTATTTGGGTCATGGTTCACCTTATATACTGAGGGAACCATTTATTTACATATGCATAGTTAAATAACATCAAAATGTGAAATGGGTCGAGCCTAGTTGACTGAATTATGCGCCCCAGGTGGCCATTCCCCTAGGTGGCTTCCTTGGCCCACATACAATAGTAAGCATGCATGCATCCATAATAACCTCTTCATAAAATCATTAAAAATAAACTCAATTCATGGAAAATCCATCTATTTTATATTAAATAACAAAGATTCTCCTCCCAAGTGCAACTAAACCAATTCACTTCCATGAAGTCTCAAAAGTTCTTAAATAAAACAAGAATAACTAAGTGATTAGAGATCATGGTTCAATATGACTACAAGTACTAAGATATCAAGAAACTTTTGAAACCATGAGACCAACTTTGGTGAGGGGAAGCAATTTTATGCAAAGTATAGAACAACCACATGATTTACCAATTGTATTTATGTCCAAATCTCTTTTAGAAATAACCACATGATTTGCCAATTGTATTATGTCCAAAGCTCTTTTAGAAACAACCTGAGGAGATACTTATAGTTATTAAGTTACTTATAATTAATGGTCATGGGGTCGGTAGTTGTAGGATTGCTTTTATCTTTTTCTTGTTCAACATTCACGAGATTAATCGATTTATTTATTTTAATTTTATAAGAAAATTTAGAGTAGAATTAAGTATTTAGAGATAGGTTTGATCTTGAAACTCGAAGATGCAAATCACGATAGTTATTTTGATATTATGTTATGTGCTGTACATTCTAATGGTGTTCTATTGGTGGTAGTTGATTAATCTAGCTAAGGTTAGAAATTCGACTTTTGATGATATTAGTTTTATTTGTTGTAATGTTAATACAATGTTTAATCAAATGGTAATCAAATTTGGTTGTTATAATGTTAGCTCTTTATGTTTAAAGATGTTTATTCTCCTCGTTGTTCTTATGTCTCCATTTGAGTCGTTGTTATTGTCCTTTTAAGTCCTACATGTTAACCTTTGTGGGTTATTTGTACTTGTTCTTGCGTTTTCAATTGAATGTTTTTATTATCTTATCGAATTTTAAATTTCAAATCCACAATTGTACCTACCAAGTTTTAAGTATCATTTCAATGGATGTGGGTTTCTATTTTCATTTGGATGCTCTTATTATTTCTAAGATTTAAAAGTCATATTAACAATCGTGACTATCTTGTTGCTTTCTCTACGAGGTTTAAGTTTCATTTGTAGTGTGGGATTTTTCGGATTGTGCTCATGGAGTACCCAATTGGGGTGTTGGTGTTGTCCCTACTTATTTTAAACCCTAATTTAATATGACATGTAAATCATTCACGGTAATATGTACTTTTGTGCTTGTATTTTCATTGGGGACACCCTACCTAGGTTTAGGTTTGACATGTTAACTCTTTTGGGTTATTTGTATTAGTGTTCATATTTCCAATTGTGATGTTGTTATTATGATTGGCAAGATTTGAAGCCCAAATAATGAAATGTGGATAGTTGTGCTACTTTTGGTTGTGATTATGTAGAATAATAGCCTTCCTCTATGTGAGGAGTCCAAAGTTGGGGGTATCCTCTCTAATTAATAAGTGAACTGTAGGTAAACTAAATGAACTAAATAACCTATTATAGCGAAAATAAAAGAGGAGAGAGTGGTCATACTATTGGAGATGATGTGTTATATTGTAAGGTTGTTGAGATAATCCGAGCAGGTGGGAGGATGAAATTGAGAGAAGCACAACTAGTAGTAATATTGGATTAGTCTTGCATATGTTTTGTTGGAAAAAAATTTCATTACATCTATGAGACAATCTAAGCAGTAGTTATGAGGGTGAAATTGAAAGCAACGCCTCGAGGAGTTGTTGTAGCAACTATATTGAATTAACCTTGTTGAAAAAAATTGGCATCATATATTTTTGAGACAATATGAGTAGTATTTATGTGGGTGAAATTGAGAATAACACCTCTAGGAGCCAATGTAGCATCTACATTGCAACAACCCTATTGAAAAATAATCATTGTATATTTCTGAGACATAACTACTGCTTAGTCCTGCATCTGTTTTGTTGGAAAAAATATCAGTATACATTTATGAGACAATCTAAGTAGTGGTTATGAGGGTGAAATTGAGAGTAGCACTTCCACGAGTTGTTGTAGCAGCTACATTAAATCATCCATGTTGAAACAAATTGTCATCATATATTTTTGAGACAATCTGAGTAGTAGTTATGTGGGTGAAATTGAGAGTAGCACCTCCAAAAGCTACTGTAGCAACTACATTGCATCAACCATGTTGAAAAATAGTCATTACACATTTCTAAGTCAATCTGAGTAGTAGTTATGTGTGTGAAACTGAGAGTAGCACCTCGAGGAGTTGTTGCAGTAGCTACATTGCATTATCACTATTGAAAAATAGTCCTTATATATTTATGAGACATAACTACTGCTCGTATTTTCTCATAAATATATAATGACTATTTTTCTATAGGGATGATGGAATGTAATTGTTACAATAACTCCTGGAGGTGTTACTGTTAATTTCACCCACATAACTAATGTTGAGATTGTCTCAGAAATATATGATGACAATTTTTTTCAACAGGGTTGATTCAATGTAGTTGCTACAATAGCTCTTGGACGTCCCGCTCTCAATTTCACCCCCACATCTACTGCTTAGATTGTCTCATAAAAGTATAATGACATTTTTTCCAACAACACAAGGACTGATGCAATATTAATACTAGTTGTGCTTCTCTAATTTCATCTTCCTACCTTTTACTCGAATTGTCTCAATAATCTTATAATATTACACATTATCTCCAATAATATGACCATTCTCTCCATTTTTATTTTTCATACAATAGATTATTTAGTTTACCTATGGTTCACTCTTACTAAAATTAGAAAGGATACCCCAACATTGGGCTCCTTTGAACTTCTGACAAATACGAAGACTATTATTCTACATAGTCACAACCACAAATAACACAACTACCCACAAAGTTTCATTATTTGGGCTTCAAATCATCTTGCCAAGCGTAATAGCAGAGCCACAATTGGAAACATGAGTACAAGTACGAATTACCCACCAAAGTTAACATGTCATCAACATCACAATTGGAAACATGAGCGTACAAATAATCCATGAGAGTTAACGTGTGAGACCTAAACCTAAGACGTCCCCAATGGAAATACAAGCACAAAAGTACATATTACCAAGAGGGCTTTATATGTCAGATTTAGGGTTAAAACTAATTAGGGGACACATCAGCGCCCAAATTGGATACTCCCTGAACACAATCCAAAAAGGCCCAGACTACAAATTTAGGGTTAAAACTAATTAGGTGCAACATCAACGCCCCAATTGGGTACTCCATGAACAGAATCCAAAAAGGCCCACACTACAAATTTGGAACTTAATCGTGGTAGAGAAAATAACAACATAGTCACAATATGATTTTTAAATCTTGAAAATAATAAGAACATTCAAATGAAAACACAAATCTACATCCGTCGAAATGATAATTAGAACTTAGTAGGTACACATGTGGAATTGAAATTTAAAACTAGGCAAAACAATAAAAACATTCCATCAGAAAAGCAATCAGAAACACAAATACAAATAATTCACAAAGGTTAACATGTAGAAATTAAAAGGAAAATAACCACTAAAAGGGGGAGAATAAACATCTTAAACATAAAGACCCAGCATTTTAACAGGCATATTTGATTACAATTATATTAAACACTATATTAACATTACAACAAATAACACTGATATCATCAAAATTCGAATCTCTACTCCTCGCCCGATTAACAACTACCATCTGTATCTTGCAGCATTAACCTAATTCGTTCACAACAAAAAGCAAACTATGACGACCTCTTAGCTCTAAATCTAAAATATTGTCAAGGATGTAAAACCAGAAGAACACCATCAGAATGTGCAACGCAGAACATATGATCAAAATAACTATAGTGATTCTGCATCTTCCAGTTTGAAGATCAAACCTAGCTCTAAATAATTAACCCTAATCTAAATTTGTTTTTAAAAATCAATAAATAAATCAGTTAATCTCGTCAATGTTGAACGATAAAAAGAAAAAAACAATTCAGTAAAAAGAAATTCTGACAACCTGTACAATTGCAATAATTGAATAGAATTTCATACAATCTTCAATTTCATGGATGTAAAATGTTCAAAGATCGACGTTTCGGTAACAGAGTATGAGCAGAAAATGATCAGCCGGAAGCATTCATCGTGAAAAGCACAGCCGTCCTTTTTAAATTTTTAATGAGTATAACCACTGAAAGCATATCCATGTTGCTATCATCCTAATTTTTCATGGCCGGCCAAACCACCGCAACAACCGGCAGCCGTAGAGTCGATAGAAACTTCGTCTAAGCTGTTTACTTTCTTCACTAAATCATTGATCCCACCTTTCTATGATTATTTATAGGCAAAGTCTTTTGAATTCTGTGTGCCGTTTTTCACACGTCGAGACATGATTCTGCTCCACAATTCACCATTGGTCACATGCGTGACACAACTTCTTATAAAGTTGGTTTCTTATTCACATTCAAAGCCAAGACATTATTAAAAGAAAGTCAAGTCTGCATGAGACAAACTATGGTATTGTGGAAGCTTCCAGACATCGGGCCAGGGCTGAGAGAAGGTGAATTCAGTGGTTTTCTTAATTGTTAGTTGGGTTTTCGTGTTTTTGATTGTGGAATCAATCGTTATTCATGTGTAGATATTCAGATGTATGTACAGTGAAGTGATTAATGCGCTGTGGAATGATATCAGTGGAAGGGGGACCAGAAGAAATTGTGACAGAAATAGGCATGGCCGATTATTTGATGCAAATCGGTAAATTGGGACAGTATGATTACAATTTAATGGTTTTTGGTTGAGAAGATAAGCTGAACTTCACACCTACCAGTCACTTATGAATTATGAATCCATCATTGAAGCATTCATCCCATATCTTTAGCCATATTGTTTGCATTCAATGTTATATATTTATGCATTCAATATGTTGTTTTGAGTTTAAATTGATTTCTGTGATCAGGACTCTTGCAGGTTTTCAACTATTTCCATTAATATCTCTTAGCACCAATTCTTGCAAGTCATGAGTGTCGAGCGCAGCACACAGAAGAAGTCCCTTTTGGGCTTAAAATCAAGCGAGCGGGTATTTTGTTTTCAACAACGAGGATCCATAGAAGGAGCAGATCGACGGTCATTAGGTAAGCTTGAGTCGCGGAGTTGCATGAGGTTTAGTACATGGGCTCATCTCTTATGGTCAAAATCACAAAATGATGAGTTATTTTGGCTACTGGGACTTCAAAGGACAAAGGGGTCGCTCCTCCATTGCATCGGGAATCCCCGAAACCTGAAACGTGAAATGTAAAAGCGCCCGAGAGCCATTTTGACATTTCGGCTACCGGGATTTCAAAGGACAAAGGGGTCGCTCCTCCACCGCATCGGGAATCCCCGAAACACGAAATGTAAAAGTGCCTGGGAGCCATTTTGGCATTTCGGCTACTGGGACTTCAAAGGACACGGGGCCTCTCTCTTTATGTTTTCAATCTCGGCCACCCTCCATGAAAAAAACAGTTAATGAATATTGAGCAGGTGGTTGAGACCTCATCTCAAGCCATGAATGCAGGGCATGGAGGTGTTAGAATATAAAGGATTGTGTGCTCGTTTTACCTCGACGATACCCTCGTCTCCCAACGACAGGATGAAGCCTCCCTCCGAGCACCTTCACCTTGATCGAGAAGAGAATTCTGGTTACAATCTATAGCCAAGAGAGGCTAAATGCACCAAGAAAAAGAATAGAAACAAAACTGAACAGATGATCCCACCCAGAACTAGCACACCACTTTCCCTAGAGACCTGCGCACAAAACTGCCAACTACAGTGCCCACAACTGGCTCTGCAATTCTGAGAGTGTGTAATAATGAAATTGGCGCCCTGTATTTATAGTGGACTGTCCAGTCTAACTGGGGCCGACCTAACCAGTCTAACTGGGCTGATTTCTCTTTCTGGGCATCAATAAATTC
>SNQJ01S0042917.1:72196-82229 GCA_010110895.2 Picea sitchensis | reverse complement strand
ATACCCTAAGGCACTGGTCTTTCTCTCCAACGTTGAGCTTGTTATGCCAAAAACAATCTTTCTAAACTTTCAAATTTGAAACCCTAACTAACCCTAACGTCTACTAACCTAGAAGTTGATGATGACGTCATGCCTTAAATGAGATTTTGATTGATACAAAACAATGTGGCTCGGTCATCCCATGATAGACATTGATGTATTGATAGTTTTCATTGGTTAAGTAACAAAACGTTGACCTCCTTGCCTATCATACTAACCCTAGGAAAAGCTGACGTCATCTCTAGCATAGTGACGCAACAACCTTTGTATATGAGCTATTAATGATATTTAATGCATTTGATTAATTTAAGGATTAAATATTTTCATTAGATGCTTTATCATTCCAGTGTTTATTGACAAGTAACATTATATGTCATTGCCATTATTGCAAACATTGACTTCCCCAATATTTACTGCTATTTATGCTCATGTACACTAATATTGATAGTCATTGATTAATGAAGTATTAACCACCGTTGCATGTACTAGTATCATTATTGTCTTGTCTCGCAAACAAGTGCCTCTTCTATGGTATTTCTTCATTTTGACTATCTTCTTGGCGGTAATCTATCAAAGGGAAAACTGGCCTTAATCCTTTAAGCCTTTACCTTTCAAAACCCCAGATTTCCAGGGACGTCTCCCTTGGGCTTAGCCACCCTAAATAGAAAGAGCCCCCCATCGAGGTGACAGTGGGTGGGGAAGCTCCTGTTACGCCAGTTTGACCTTTACCTTTAGCTACTTGACCTAAACTACAAACTGAGCGATAACAGGCCGTAAGCTCCTTCAGGCACATGCATATAAAGAGGATATTGCATGCACACCAAGATATTTATCGATGGAATATCATGGGAGACGATCGAGGAGAGGCTCCGAGACTACTTCAACAAGTATGGAGAGGTTGTTTAGATGATCATCATGAAATATCGACTCACGGGTCATGCCAGAGGGTTCAGTTTTGTGGTCTTCTCATATCCTTTGATATTTGACATAGCTCTCCAAGAAAACACACCATTGACGGTAGAGCGGTGGAAGAAAATAAATTAGTTCCCATAAACGAGCAACAAAACACCAGAACCAACAACTACAATAACAATGATGGTCAAGGAATCAGTAGCACAATACTTCACCCAAGATCATAAGGTTTTTTTGCAAATGTTTGGAGGCCTATCCACATCCGTCAACTGTCCCATCACATGAAACAACTAGATTCGCCACCTCTCTTTTACAGTCTAATGCAGGCTACGACACGAATCCTTCATATCTTCTTCACCTTTTTCAACATCTCCCAACAACCAGCTCTAATAAAATATTCTTCCACAAGCACATAGGTATCAAAACATGGCTCTGATACCACTGTTAGATTCATAATGAAGAAAAGAGCAGAAACATAATGTAAATAACTGAAGCAATCAAGAAACCATGATGAACAGAGATAAATAAACAAAGGCAGAAAAGACATACTATATTCATCAATACTTCAGTAAATGATCATGTACATAGATGTACATATATAATACAAAAGACCATAACTGTCATGTAATTGTATAACAGTTAGGTTAACTTAACTAACCAACTAAGTTATGATTAGTGTTTTAACAAGTTGTACCCAAAACATATCAAAGTATCCTTTTAGCTTCTTTCCAATGACCTTCATGGGGTGTTTGCATATACCGGGAAACAAGACCAACATCAAAGGAAATATCAGGATGGATATGATTCAAATATAAGAGGCTACCAACTAACTGATGGTACAAAGTGGCATCAACTTTGGGAGAAGTACATGTGGAAGCAAGTTTGACTCCAGACTAGAAGGGAGAAGGGGCTGGTTCAGAATCTTCCATGTTAAAGCGACGAACAAGGTCACAAGCATACTTACACTCGGAAAGAAATATTCATTCCTTAGTTTGAAAAACTTGGATGCCAAGGAAATAGTGCAAATAGCCCAAGTCGGTCATTTCAAATTTCTTCTTAAAGCCGATACTGCTGATATTGTCTCATAAAAGTATAATGACATTTTTTCCAACAAAACAAGGACTGACGCAATATTAATACTAGTTGTGCTTCTCTAATTTCATCTTCCCACCTTTTACTCAAATTATCTCAACAATCTTATAATATAACACATTATCTCCAATAGTGTAACCATTCTCTCCATTTTTATTTTCCATACAATAGGTTATTTAGTTTGTTTAGTTTACCTACGGTTCACTTACTAATTAGAAAGGATACCCCCAACTTTGGGCTCCTTGGAACTTCTTACAAATAGGAAGAATATTATTCTACATAATCACAACCACAAATAACAAAACTACCCACAAAGTTTCATTATTTGGGCTTCAAATCATCTTGCCAAGCGTAATAGCAGCGCCACAATTGGAAACATGAGCACAAGTACGAATTACCCACCAAAGTTAACATGTCATCAACATCACAATTGGAAACATGAGCGTACAAATAATCCACGCGAGTTAACGTGTGAGACCTAAACCTAAGGCGTCCCCAATGGAAATACAAGCACAAAAGTACATATTACCAAGAGGGCTTTATATGTCAGATTTAGGGTTAAAACTAATTAGGGGACACATCAGCGCCCAAATTGGATACTCCCTGAACACAATCCAAAAAGGCCCAGACTACAAATTTAGGGTTAAAACTAATTAGGTGCAACATCAACGCCCCAATTGGGTACTCCATGAACAGAATCCAAAAAGGCCCACACTACAAATGAAATGTAATGAAACTTAAATGTGGTAGAGAAAATAACAACATAGTCACAATATGATTTTTAAATCTTGAAAATAATAAGAACATTCAAATGAAAACACAAATCTGCATCCGTCGAAATGATACTTAGAACTTAGTAGGTACAACTGTAGAATTGAAATTTAAAACTAGGCAAAACAATAAAAACATTCAATTAGAAAAGCAATCAGAAATACAAATACAAATAATTCACAAAGGTTAACATGTAGAAATTAAAATGGGGAGAATAAACATATTTAAACATAAAGAGCTAGCATTATAACAGCCATATTTGATTACAATTATATTAAACACTATATTAACATTACAACAAATAACACTGATATCATCAAAATAAGAATCTCTACTCCTCGCCCGATTAACAACTACCATCTGTATCTTGCAGCATTAACCTAATTCGTTCACAACAAAAAGCAAACCATGAAGACCTCTTAGCTCTAAATCTAAAATATTGTCAAGGATGTAAAACCAGCAGAACACCATCAGAATGTGCAACGCAGAACATAAGATCAAAATAACTATAGTGATTCTGCATCTTCCAGTTTCAAGATCAAACCTAGCTCTAAATAATTAACCCTAATCTAAATTTGTTTATAAAAATCAATAAATAAATCAGTTAATCTCGTCAATGTTGAACGATAAAAAGAAAAAAGCAATTCAATAAAAAGAAATTCTGACAACCTGTACAATTGCAATAACTGGAAGGGGGACCAGAAGAAATTGTGACAGAAATAGGCATGGCCGATTATTTGATGCAAATTGGTAAATTGGGACAGTATGATTACAATTTAATGGTTTTTGGTTGAGAAGATAAGCTTAACTTCACACCTACCAGTCACTTATGAATTATGAATCCCTCATTGAAGCATCCATCCCATATCTTTAGCCATATTGTTTGCATTCAATGTTATATATTTATGCATTCAATATGTTGTTTTGAGTTTAAATTGATTTTTGTGATCACGACTCTTGCAGGTTTTCAACTATTTCCATTAATATCTTTTTATTTTTTTTGCACGAATCCATTGACCCTGCAAAATCAACCATATTAATATTATATTTAAACTTGTATTTGATTATTCTCTTACTAATTTTTAAAATTTGGTTTGCAACTCACTTAATTCACTAATTTCAAAGTCCCAATCACAAGCTTTGAAACTAAGTGATTAGAGATCATGGTCCAAATATGAGTACAAGTACTAAGATATCAAGCAATATATTAGAGATCATGGTCTAATATGACTACAAGTACTAAGATATCAAGCAACCTTTGAAACCATGAGACCAACTTTGGTTAGGGGCATGATTTACCAATTGTATTTATGTCCAAAGCTATTTTAAAAGCAACCTAATGAGATACTCATATTTTTTTCATGTTCAACATTGACGAGATTAATCAATTTATTTATTTGAATTTTATAAACAAATTTAGAGTAGCGTTAATTATTTAGAGCTAGGTTTGATCTTAAAACTGGAAGATGCAAATCACAATGGTTATTTTGATCTTATGCTCTGTGTTGCACATTCCGATTGTGCTCGCTAAGAGGTGGTCATGGTTTGCTTTTTTTATGAACGAATTAGGTTTAACACTGCACGTGGTAGTTGATTTATCTAGCTAAGGTTAGAAATTGGAAATTGACTTTTGATGATATTAGTTTTATTTATTGTAATGTTAATATAATGTTTAATGTAATGGTAATCAAATTCGGTTGTTTAAGGTTATTTCTTTATGTTTAAAGATGTTTATTCTCCTAGATGTGTTTATGTTTTCATTTGATTTTTGTGTTTTCGCTTGAATGTTCATATAATTTTGTTTTTCATTCTAATGCTCTTATTATTTCCAAGATTTAAAAGTCATATTAACAATTGTGACTATGTTGTTGTTTTTATGTTTCATTTGTAGTGTGGGATTTTTTGGATTGTGCTCATGAAGTACCCAATTAGGGTGTTGGTGTTATCCCTACTTAGTTTTAACCCTCAATATGACATGTAAATCTGTTTCGGTAATATGTACTTGTACGTTTGTATTTGCATTGGGGTTGCTCTATTTAGGTTTAGGTTTGACATGTTAATTCTTTTTGGTTATTTGTATTAGTGCTCATGTTTCCAATTCTGATGTTGTTATTATGCTTAGGTGGTTGTGTTTATATAGAATAATAGCCTTCTTCTTTTTGAGGAGCCCAAAATTGAGGGTATCCTCTCTAGTTGGTCATACTATTGGAGATGATGTGTTATATTATAAGGTTGTTGAGATAATTCAAGAATTTGGGAGGATGAAATTGAGAGAAGCACAACTAGTAGTAATATTTCATTTTTTTTTGTTGGAAACAATTTCCTTTACATTTATGAGGTAATGACAATAGTTATGAGGATGAAATTGAAAGCAACTGTTGTAGCTACTACATTGAATTAATATTGTTGAAAAAAATGTCATCATATATTTTTGAGACAATAAGCAGTAGTTATGTGGGTGAAATTCAAAATAGCACCTCTAGGAGCAGATGTAGCAGCTACATTGCATCATCCCTATTGAAAAATATTCATTATATACTCATGAGAGATAACTTTTTCTTAGTCTTGCATTTGTTTTGTTGGAAAAAATTTCATTGTACATTTATAAGATTGGAGACAATCTCAATAGTGGTTATGAGGGTGAAATTGAGAGCAACACCTCAAGGAGATGTTGTAGCAACTACATTGAATCATCCATGTTAAAAAAAAATTTCATCTTATATTTATGAGACAATCTGAGTAATAGTTATGTGGGTGAAATTGAGAGTAACACCTCCATGAGTCATTACACATTTCTAAGACAATATGAGGAGTAGTTATGTTAGTGAAATTGAGAATAGTGAAAAATATTCATTATATATTTATGAGATATAATACAAAAATATATAATGACTATTTCTCAAAGATGAAATGTAATTGCTACAACAACTCCTCGATGTGTTGCTCTCAATTTCATCCACATAACAAATTTTGGAGGTGTAGTTGTCAATTTCACCCTCATATTTATTGCTCAAATTGTCTCATAAAAGTATAATGACATTTCTTTCCAACAAAACAAGGACCAACACATTAGTACTACCTTATAATATAACACATTATCTCCTCTCTCTCCATTTTTATTTTCCATACAATAGGTTATTTAGTTTGTTTAATTTACCTACATCTGACTTACTAATTAGAGAGAGGATTCCTAAGCACTCACACAATATTACTACTAGTTGTGCTTCTCTAATTTTACCCTCCCACCTACTAATAGTTGTGCTTCTCTAATTTTAAACCTTATAATATAACACATTATCTCCTCTCCATTTTTATTTTCCATACAATAGATTATTTAGTTTGTTTAATGTTGACTTACTAATTAGAAAGATACCCCAAACTTTGGACTCCTCACAAAGAGGAAGGCTATTATTCTACTTAATCACAACCACAAATAACACAAATACCCACAAAGTTTCATTATTTAATTATTTGTGCTTCAAATAATCTTGCAAAGCCTAATCGCAGCATCACAATTGACTTGTACCTATTCAAATCATATTGCCAAGCCTAATAGAAGCATCACAATGGAAATACAAGCACAAAAATATGTATCACTTATAGGACTTTACATGTCAGATTTAGGGTTAAAACTAATTAGAGGCAGTATCAGCCCCACAATTGAATAATCTATGAAAACAATCCAAAAAAGCCCACAATACAAATGAAACTTAAACTTAGTAGAGAAAATAACAACATAGTCATAATTGTTAATATGATTTAAATTTTCAAAATAGTAAGAGCATCCAAATGAAAACACAAACCCGCATCCATCCAAATGATACTTAAAACTTAGTACGTACAATTGTGGATTTGAAATTTAAAACTCGTTAGACAATAAGAACATTTAATTGGAAAAGCAAGCAGAAATACAAATAACCTACAAAGGTCAACATTCACATGTAAAACTTAAAAATGAAAATAACCACAAATGGGCACAGTAAACATCTTTAAATCTAGAGACTTATCACTCATAGGACTTTACATGTCAGATTTAGGGTTAAAACTAATTAGGGGCAGTATCAGCCCCACAATTGAGTACTCTATGAAAACAATCCAAAAAAGCCCACACTACAAATGAAACTTAAACTTAGGTGAGAAAATAACAACATAGTCATAATTGTTAATATGATTTAAATTTTGAAAATAATAAGAGCATCCAAATGAAAACACAAACCCGCATCCATCCAAATGATACTTAAAACTTAGTACGTACAATTGTGGATTTGAAATTTAAAACTCGTTGGACAATAAGAACATTTAATTGGAAAAGCAAGCAGAAATACAAATAACCTACAAAGGTCAACATGTACATGTAGAACTTAAAAATGAAAATATCCACAAATGGGCACAGTAAACATCTTAAAACCTAGAGAGCTAGCATTATAACAACCAAATTTAATTACCACTATATTAACATTACAATAAAAAACACTGAAATCATCAAAATTCGAATCTCTACTCCTCGCCAGATTAATAAACTACCATCTGTATCTTGCAGAATTAACCTAATTTGTTCACAGCAAAAAGAAAACCAGGATGACCTCTTAGCTCTAAATCTAAAATATTGTATGTAAAACCAACAGAACACCATCAGAATGTGCAAGGCAGAACATAAGATCAAAATAACTATCGTGATTCTGCATCTTCCACTTTCAAGATCAAACCTAGCTCTAAATAATTAACCCTAATCTAAATTTGTTTATAAAATTCAATAAATAAATCGGTTAATCTCGTCAATGTTGAACGATAAAAAGCTCAAAGCAATTCAATAAAAAGAAATTCTGACAACCTGTACAATTGCAATAATTGAATATAATTTCATACAATCTTCACTTTCATGGATGTAAAATTTTCAAAGATGGACGTTTCGGTGACATAGTATGAGCAGAAAAGAATCACCATATATCTAAAAGAAAGGAGCCAGAAGCATTCATCGTGAAAGGCACAACCGTCTTTTTTTTAATTTTTAATGAGTATAACCACTGAAAGCATATCCATGTTTCTATCATCCTAATTTTTCGTGGCTGGCCAAACCACCGCAACAACCGGCAGCCGTAAAGTCGATAGAAACTTCTTCTCAGTTGTTTACTTTCTTCACTAATTCATTGATTTTGTTGTTTAGAAAAGTCTTTTGAATTCCGTGTGTGCCGTTTTTCACACGTCGAGACATGATTCTGCTCCACAATTCACCATTGGTCATATGTGTGACACAACTTCTTATAAAGTTGGTTTCTTATTCACATTCAAAGGCAAGCCATTATTAAAAGAAAGTTAAGTCCCCATGAGACAAAGTATGGTATTGTGAAAGCTTCCATACACCGGGCCAAGGCTGAGAGAAGGTGAATTCTTAGTTGTTAGTTGGGTTTTCTTGTTTTTGGTTGTGAAATCAATAGATATTCAGGTGTAGATATTCAGATGTATATACAGTGAAGTGATTAATGTGTTGTGGAACGATATCAGTGGATGGGGGGGCAAAAGAAATTGTGAGAGAAATAGGCATCGAGGTGTAGATATTTGGATGTATATACAGTGAAGTGATTAATGTGCTGTGGAACGATATCAGTGGATGGGACCAGAAGAAATTGTGAGAGAAATAGGCATCGACGATTATTTGAAGCAAATCGGTAAATTGGGACAATATGATTACAATTTAATGTTTTTTGGTTGAGAGGACGAAATAAGCTTAACTTCACACCTACCAGTCACTTATGAATTATGAATCCATCATTCAAGCATTCATCCCATATCTTTAGCCATATTGTTTGCATTCAATGTTGTGTATTTAAGCATTCATCCCATATCTTTAGCCATATTGTTTGCATTCAATGTTGTATATTTATGCATTCAATATATTGTTTTGAGTTTAAATTTATTTTTGTGATGACTCTTGCAGGTTTTCAACTATTTCCATTAATGCCTTTTTTGCTTTTTGCATGGATCCATTGACTCTCCCAGATCAACGATATTAATATTATATTTAAACTTGTATTTCATTATTATGTTAGTAATTTTTAAAATTAGGTTTGCAACTCACTTAATTAGCTAATTCTTCTCGAACATTATTTTGATTGGTTCAAAGTGCGAATCACAAGCTTTCGTTATCCGATGACTTTTTTTCAACATCCAATAGTAGTCTAGTTTCAATTTAACCAAATTGTGTGGAGGAAAAAGAGATGAAACCAAGCGGTGGGAACGTGAGTGTCGTACCTCCAAAGAGAATTTGGTCATGGCCCAGAATCGCATGAAGCAACAAACAGATCAAGGTCGCTCTGAACATCAATTTGCAGAAGGGGATCACGCGTTTCTTCGACTACAACCTTACAAGCAAAATTCCCTCAAGGTTGACCATTGTCAGAAACTCGTGCCCAAATTTTATGGTCCTTACACTGTTCTCAAGCGTTTGGAACAAGTGGCCTATCAGTTAGCTTTGCCCAATCATTCTAAGATCCATCATGTTTTTCATGTTTCCTGCTTAAAGAAGGTGATTGGAACTAAGTGCCAAACTCAAACTAACCTTCCAAAGTTGGATGAAGAAGGCTCCATTTGGATACACGCACAAGCAGCTTTGGACCATCGTGAGTGTCGTCTGCATCAGCGAACCATCAAGGAAGTGTTAGTCCAGTTGAAAGATACAACTCCAACAGATGCCACTTGGGAACCAACTACCATTCTGCAACAATTTTCACAACTCAAGCCTTGAGGACAAGGTTGTTTTTAAGGGAGAGGACATGTTAGGGACCTAACCTGTCACATAGGTAGAATAATATATTCAGATGTAATAAAGTTCGATATTAAGAAGGCCTAGCAATAAGGAAGAATAAGTCCAATGTAAGAAGACCTAATAGAAGCTTCCGCTTCTAGAAGGATCTTCCTCTAGATGGTTTTTTTGATAGACATATTTAGTATAAATAGGAGTCAAGGGTATGAGAACTTTTGTCTTGGATATTATTGTAATAGATCTCTTCTTGACTAGAGGTTGCCCCCTCGAAGAGGCAAGTGAACATTGCTCTTAGTAATCAAAGTGCTATTTCTGGTGTTATTATGGTATCATTTTGGTATTATTGTGGTGTTGCTATGGTTATATTGTTGTTCATCTGTCATTTCTAGCATTTTATTTATGTTCTGCATCCTTTTTATATCTGGAATATTACAAGGTCACACACATCAAAACAAGAAT
>SNQJ01S0042917.1:31582-67730 GCA_010110895.2 Picea sitchensis | reverse complement strand
TTCTTGATTCAGTGGTTATGTTTCTCGCCTATAAGGTTTATCCTATCATCTAATACGAATGTGCTATGTACATTCTTGTTCCCAAGCTGTCTTCTCTGTCTTATCTTCTTCATTTCTTATTTTGTCACACTCGACCTCAGCTCTAATACAACTTGTTGGAATCGGGTCTATAAAACCATAGTTAATAGACAGAGAAACGAGGAAAATAACACATCACACAACATAGACGAATAGGTGGTAATCATATTTCGTTAATAATCAGCCAAACAAACAAATGAATTTACAATTCTCATGGAGCAGTTCAGGCACTTCTATATTTAAACAGGAAAAATCTCAAACGTTTCCATTTCCAGGCATATGAAAAGCCAAGCCCTTGAAAAAACCTCTAGCCAAAATAATGTAACTGCAAGGTCTGTATTGTCACCATCCAACAAAAATAAACTTGAGAGATACAAAGTGATCCCTACCCAGAAAAAAATGTTTATAAGTTTTAGATGTCAACTAGAAAAACAGTCTGCATGACGTAGAAATTCTGACAGCCTGTACAATTGCAATAATTGAATAGAATTTCATACAATCTGCATTTTCATGGATGTAAAATTTTCAAAGATGGACGTTTCAGTGACAGAGCAGAAAAGGATCACCATATATCTACAAAAAAAGGAGCTAGAAGCATTCATCATGAAAAGCAAAGCTGTCATTTTTAAATTTTCAATGAATATAACCACTGAAAGCATATCCATGTTGCTATCATCCTAATTTTTTGTGGCCGACCAAACCACCGCAACAACCGGCAGCCGTAGAGTCGATAGAAACTTCTTCTCAGCTGTTTACTTTGTTCACTAATTCATTCATTCTGTTGTTTAGAAAAGTCTTAACTTTATTAAAAGAAAGTTAAGTCGCCATGCAACAAAGTATGGTATTGTGGAAGCTTCCAGACACAGGGCCAGTGCTGAGAGAAGGTGAATTCTTAGTTGTTAGTTGGGTTTTCTTGTTTTTGGTTATGAAATCAATAGATATTCAGGTGTAGATATTCGGATCTATATACAGTGAAGTGATTAATGTGTTGTGGAACGATATCAGTGGAAGGGGGGCCAGAAGAAATTGTGACAGAAATAGGCATGGCCAATTATTTGATGCAAATAGGTAAATTGGGACAGTATGATTACAATTTAATGTTTTTTCATTGAGTAGATGAAAAAAGCTTAACTTCACACCTACCAGTCACTTATGAATTATGAATCCATCATTGAAGCATTCATCCCATATCTTTAGCCATATTGTTTGCATTCAATGTTATATATTTATGCATTCAATATATTGTTTTGAGTTTAAATTGATTTTTGTGATCAGGACTCCTGCAGGTTTTCAGCTATTTCCATTAATGTCTTTTTTGTTTTTTGCACGGATCCATTGACCCTGCCAGATCAACGAGATTACTATTATATTTAAACTTGTATTTCATTATTATGTTACTAATTTTTAAAATTTGGTTTGCAACTCACTTAATTCGCTAATTCTTCTCACACATTAATTTGACTGGTTCAAAGTCCGAATCACAAGCTTTCGCGATCTGATGACTTCTTTTCAACATCCAATTGCGGTCTAATTTCAATTTTGCTAACCACACGTCGTTTAGTATGATTTAACCAAATTGTGTGGAGGAAAACAAATGCAACAAGCGGTGGGAACGTCGGGTGATCATGATGAATCTGGACTGAAACCAGTTGGTCTGTGATTAATGTCCATTGACACCAATTCATTTATAATATCATAAGAGACTACTTATGAAAAAATATGGAATATCATATATATATATATATATATATATATATATTTATAGAAAATATTTACATATTAAACAACACCTCAAGTATTACCACAAAATACTCATATTAAAACAGTAAACGTAAAAATAGTAAAAGATACTTTTAAAATACCACTCTTTCTCTTTATATATAAATTAGTTTTCAATTTAACAACTAAGAAAGATTAATGATCTTATAAATATTTTTTTTCACAAAAGGATTTCATGTTTCTTCAATTGCAAACTTATAAGAAAATCACTCAAAGGTGAACATTGTTATAAACTGGTCCTTTTTCAATTCTCAAGAGAGTGGGACCCATGATCTAAGAGTTATCTCTTTCCAGTCACTCTAAGATGCATCTTATTTTCCATGTCTCATGCTTAAAGAAAGTGATTGCAACTAAGTGCCAAACTCAAACCAATCTCCTTAAGTTGGATGAAGAAGGATCTATTTGGTTGCAACCATTAAAAGTCTTGTACCAGCGTGAGCATCGTCTCCATGAGTGCACCATCAATTTCAGTGGAAGGATACAATGTTGTTTTTTAAGGGGTAGGGCATGTTAGGGACCTAACCTCCCTAATCCATCACATAGGTAGAAAAATATATTTTCTATATAATAAAGGTTGACATTAGTAAATAAGGCCCATATAATAATGTTAACATGTCTACTGTAAGAATACTTAATAGAATCTTTCGCTTCTAGAAATATCTTCCTCTAGGCTATTCTTTAGAAGATAGAATTAGTATAAATAAGAGTATAAGTGTTAGGGACCTAACCTCCCTAACCCCTAACATAGATAGAATAATATATTTTCCATGTAATAAAGGCCAACAATAGTTAATAAGACTAATTTAATAAATATGAACAAGTCAATGTAAGAAGACCTAATAGAAGCTTCCACTTCTAGACACATCTTCATCCAGAATGTTCTTTAGAAGATGGATAGTACATATAAGAGTAGGAAGCATGAGAAATATTTCCCTTGCAAATTATTATAATAGAGAGTTTATTTGCTAGAGGTTACCCCCTCGAAGAGGCAAGTGAACATTGCTTCTATTTATCACATAACTAGGTGCATAACAAGTGGTATTAGAGCTCTTTCCTTGGCAGGAATTGTGGGTTAATTTTTTTTCTAGGGTAGAGACATGTTCCAACATCTTTAAACTATAGCGATCTATCATTCAACACATAAATCCATGGTTAGTGAAGCATACACACTAGAAATACAAGAGGTTTTTAAGATCACATTGTTGACACCCTTGTAACCCTTTTTCGTACCCCTTCAAGTGGTAGCGCATTAGAAAACACCTATATACATATGTGCACTTCCATGTACCTCTAGTATATCAGGAGCCCCCCTAGGTATTCTAAAACCATCCATAGATCAACTGATCAGCCGCCGAACTTCTATAGTGCCACCCAAAACAATACACAGGAAGATACTCTCTAGTACCTAGATAATTAGGTAGTACAACTAAGGGTACGGTCTATCCTCCTTAGTTGGTGCCCTGAGATATTAGGTTGAGTACTACTGTTCGACCCCATATGTATATCATATAGATATAGCATAGGGAAAATCCTTGTCTATAGGCACCCTGAAAACCCTAACCCTCGGGATGAAAACATAATAGAAAAAGAACAAACAAGACCTATTATCATTCAACCTTGCCTCCTGCATTTGGGTTGTGAAATTCTACACATTTTTTTTTGTTAATAATTTAGGCATTTTGACACTGCATTATTATTGAGATCGAAGAATAACACATTGCCCCAGATCGGAGTATGGGGCCTGTTAACACCCTTATTTGAGACCTATCTCATCGGATTCCCCTTTTATCCCTGATTGTTGTGATACCTATCATTTTAACCTTTTTTTGTTACCTTCCTGCACCCTTATTTGAGACCTATCTCATTGGATTCCCCTTTCTACCTGACCGTTGTGATATCTATCATTTTTAACCTTTGTTTTACCTTCTTGCACCCTTATTTGAGACCTATCATATTGGATTCCCCTTTTTTTTGGAATCGTTGTGATACCTATAATTTTTAATGTTTTTTTACGTGCCCACACCCTTATTTGATATCTGTCTCACTAGATTCCCCTTTTCGCCCTGATTGTTGTGATGCCTCTCATTTTTAACATTTGTTTCACCCTGTGGACCCATATGATTCCCAACACCCTTGTTTCCTTCTTATCCCATTGGTATCCTCTCACTGCCCTGATCATTGTGGTATATATTACTTTTCTTCTTTCTTGTCCATGGACCCACCCCTCATCCCATCATGGCTCCCACTCACCAAGAAGAAACAAATAAGAAACTGAGTACTAACCTTACTACCCTTCATGCCGAAGTTAATAGGGACATTCCGTCCATTCACGTAAAAATGGACCACATCCAAGCTCATATCGGTATCCAAATTGCTAAAGTCCATTAATCTCTCAATGAATTCATGAAAAAATTCCAGGGTCCTTCCTCCTCTGATCCACCTCTCTATACTAAAGGTGTTCACTACAACCAACCTCTACACTTTCATTCTAATTCCCTACCTCATGACCCTGTCTCCCCAGAGTTGAGGTCAACAAATTTGATGGATCAAATCCACAATCTTGGGTTACTCAGATGGAACATTATTTCTCGCTGCATGGTATCATTGATGAGTTAACCAGGATTCGTTATGGAATTATCTATTTGGACATAGAAATATGGAAATGGTGGAAATGGTGTCACAATGTACACCAAGGGTATGTTGCTTGGTCACAGTTTTTTGCAGAGATATATGAAATCTTTGACACAGAAACCCACCATTTAGGATGTTTGACCAAGTTGAAATAGTCTGGAACAATGGAATATTTGATTGTTTCCTTTGAGGACTTGGATTTCTGAATGGAGGGAATGGCAAATGTTTTCTTCATGGAATGATTTTTCAATGGACTTAAGGATGCAATTCACACCCAGGCCATCATGGCTCATTGTCAGACTTGGTTGGAAGCCACTAAGCATGCCAAGGAGGCACAACCGATCATCTTCGACTAGAGAAGAAAACCGACTTTTCTCCCCCACCCTAAACCCAACACCCCTTCCCCTCAAGCCACTCCTTTCAAGGTCCACAAGTTAACACGAGAATGAATGGATGAATGAAAACTCAAGGGCCTTTTCTATAATTGTGATGATATAAATACTTTCTAGGGAACAAGTGTAAACAACCAAAACTTTCTATGGCCATTTCCGAGGATGTTTCTGATGAAGATATTGAAGTTGCACCTGAAATAGTGCTACACCTAACCGATGATATCATGCCACCCTCTGATCCTCCTAAATTTGAACCACTAATTTTTCTACACACTTTCAGAGGTTTTTCTTCTCCTCAAACCCTCAAATTGATTAGTTACATTAAGCACATGAAAGTCATCATTCTAGTTGACAATGGAAACACTCATAATTTCATTCATCATCGCCTTGCTCAAGAAGTCAATTTCTATATCAGTGTTGTAAGAAATTTTCAAATCATGATTGCCAATAGTGGTTCCATGAAATTTAGAGGAAGTTGTGAAAATGTGTGCTTACAATTTGGTCAGTGTAACTTGAAATCTCACATGTTTTCTTTTTACATGGGTGGTTGTGAAATTGTGCTTGCTACATAATGATTACGCACCCTAGGACCCATACTCATATATTTTAAGGAGTTAACCATGCAATTCCAACAAGAAGGCCAACATTATAAAATCCAAGATATTACCACGAGATCTTCAGAGCTCATCAGTTCTCACCAAATGGAAAATCTACTAAAAAAGGGTCATTCTAGCATCATCGCTCAATTCCATTCCATTCAAGAAGTTGAGAAACCCTCAGTACAACATGACCTTCAAGATATCCTTTCACACCATTAGAATATTTTCCAAACCCCCCAGGGCCTTCCCCCTTCTCACGGAGACCATGATCATTCCATTCCTTTAATACCAGGCAATATTCGTCCCAATGTTCTCCCTTATCATCATTATTTTTCTCAAAAAAATGAAATTGAGAAAATTGTCCATGAATTGTTAGAAGCGGGTGTTATCCGTCTTTGTACCTTCCCCTATTTTCCCCCTGTTGTCATGGTCTTCACGAAGGAAGACACTTGGTGCATGTGTCCTTATTTTTGTGAAATCAACAAACTTACCATTAAGGACAAATTCCCCATTCCCATTATAGATGACCTTCTAGATGAACTTAGTGGAGATCAATACTTTACCAAACTCAACCTTCATTTTGGATACCACCAGATATGTATGAACAATGAAGACATCCCCAAGATGAAATTTCCCACTTATGAGGGCCACTATGAGTTCTTGGTCATACCCTCTGGTCTTTGTAATTCCCCCTCCACTTTTCAAAGTCTCATGAATCATGTCTTTCATCCTTTGCATCTCAATTTTTGTTAGTTTTCTTTGATGGTATTCTCATCTATAGTAAATGTGGCCAACCCATATCACCCATGTACATCAAGTTCTCCATCTCCTCTCCAAGAATAAAATTTTCCTCAAACAGTCTAAATGTGCTTTTGGCATATCTTAAGTTGAGTACGTGGGTCATATTGTTGGAAATGATGGTGTAAGGATGCAAAATAATAAAATTGAAGCTATGCATAATTGGCCTCGCCCTAAAACTCTTAAAAATTTTGCATGGTTTCCTAGGTTTAATGGGCTATTATGACAAGTTTGTTCAAAATTATGGAAAAATTGCGCCTCCCTAACAACTCTCCTTAGAAAGAATGCCTTCAGTTGAACTTCAGCAGCAGACCAATGCTTCCAAGCCTTGAAGGAAGCTATGTGCACTACTCCTATACTGGCTGTCAGGCTGCTAAATTGAAGATTTGAATGACCTGAAACACTAAATTGTCAAACCAGGGTTGGTAAACTTTGAGCTGCTACACTGTATGTGCGGGTAAGGCTCTAATCGCTATCTGAATGCTATCCTTAGCAGAAAACACAAACTTACTCTGAGAACTTGAATCCTAATGATTATCCTGAAACTTAGCATTTCCTATTTAAGTCATTAACAGAAAACAATCCTATGTTTAAATGTTGGTGCTTCTATTTCCATGTAGAAGTGTGATTTCACAAGATTATTCCACCACTACTTTTAATCATCTATCATCACCATTTCGATTCAAGTCATGAAAAAAAGAGTCTTTCCTAAAATGCATTTAATCTGAACATTACAAATGAACCTAAGTCTGTCTACAGGAAAACAGAGCAATAACCTACTTACCCTACTGGTACCGGAAGCTTCCTTTGATTTAACTGTAATCTAACTATTCTAATNATCAGTTCACTCAATCAATGCCAATCCCGGAAGACGTATCCTCCACGCACGCCACCCGTCATTCAAATGGTCCCTGCTCTCAGAAGCCATTCAATATCTTTCGGCGTTTTTCAGCCGCGATTTAGAGGCTGCGCTAGTAATATTATATTTAAACTTGTATTTCATTATTATGTTAGTAATTTTTAAAATTTGGTTTGCAACTCACTTAATTCGCTAATTCTTCTCACACATTAATTTGACTGGTTCAAAGTCCGAATCACAAGCTTCACGATCTCATGACTTTTTTTCAACATCCAATTGCGGTCTAATTTCAATTTTGCTAACCACACGTCGTTTAGTATGATTTAACCAAATTGTGTGGAGGGAAAAAAATGCAACAAGCGATGACCATGATGAACCTGGACTGAAACCAGTTGGTCTATGATTAATGTCCATTGACACCAATTCATTTATAAGATTTATTTATAATATTTATTTATAAGATCATAAGAGACTACTTATGAAAAAATAGGGAATATCATATATATATATATATATATATATATATATATATATATATATATATTTATATTTATATTTATATTTATATTTATAGAAAAAATTTACATATTAAACAACACCTCAAGTATTACCACAAAATACTCATATTAAAACAGTAAACGTAAAAATACTAAAAGATACTTTTAAAATACCACTCTTTGTCTTTATATATAAATTAGTTTTCAATTTAACAACTATGAAAGATTAATGATCTTATAAATATTTTTTTTCACAAAAGGACATCATGTTTCTTCATTTGCAAACTTATAAGAAAATCACTCAAAGGTGAACATTGTTATAAATTGGTCTTTTTTCAATTCTCAAGAGAGTGAGAACCATGGTCTACGAGTTAGCTCTTCCCAGTCATTCTAAGATGCATCTTATTTTCCATGTCTCATGCTTACAGAAAATGATTGGAACTAAGTGCCAAAATCAAACCAATCTCCTTGAGTTGGATGAAGAAGGATCTATTTGGTTGCAGCCATAAAAAGTCTAGCGTGAGCATCGTCTCCGTGAGTGCACCATCAAGTTTAGTGGAAGGATACAAGGTTGTTTTTTAAGGGTTAGGGCATGTTAGGGACCTAACATCCCTAATCCATCACATAGGTAGAAAAATATATTTTCTATATAATAAAGGTTGACATTAGTAAATAAGGCCCATATAATAATGTTAACATGTCTATTGTAAGAATACTTAATAGAATCTTTCGCTTCTAGAAATATCTTCATCTAGGCTATTCTTTAGAAGATAGAATTAGTATAAATAAGAGTATAAGTGTTAGGGACCTAACCTCCCTAACCCCTAACATAGATAGAATAATATATTTTCCATGTAATAAAGGCCGAGAATAGTTAATAAGACTAATTTAATAAATATGAACAAGTCAATGTAAGAAGACCTAATAGAAGCTTCCACTTCTAGACACATCTTCATATAGAATGTTCTTTAGAAGATAGATAGTACATATAAGAGTAGGAAGCATGATAAAGCTTTTCCCAGCAAATTATTATAATAGAGAGCTACTTTGCTAGAGGTTGCCCCCTCGAAGAGGCAAGGGAACATTGCTCCTATTTATCACATAACTAGGTGCATAACAAGTGGTACTAGAGCTCTTTTCTTGGCAGGAATTGTGGGTTAAATTGTTTTCTAGGGTAGAGACGTGCTCTAACATCTTTAAACTATAACGATTTATCGTTCAACACATAAATCCATGGTTAGTGAATCATACACACTGGAAATACATGAGGTTTTTAAGATCACATTGTTGACACCCTTGTAACCCTTTTTCATACCCCTTCAAGTGGTAGCGCATTAGAAAACTCCTATATACATATGTGCACTTCCACGTACTTCTGGTATATCAGGATCCCCCCTAGGTATCCTGAAACCATCCATAGATCAACTGATCAGTCGTTGAACTTCTATAGTGCCACCCAGAACAATACATAGGAAGATACTATCTAGTACCTGGATAATTAGGTAGTACAACTAAGGGTACGGTCTATCCTCCTTAGTTGGTGCCCTGAGATATTAGGTCGAGTACTACTGTTTGACCCCACATGTATATCATATAGCTATAGAATAGGGAAAATCCTTGTCTATAGGCACCCTGAAAACCCTAACCCTCAGGATCGAAACATAACATAAAAGGAACAAACAAGACCTATTATCGTTCAACCTTGCCTCCTGCATTTGGGTTGTGAAATTATTACACATTTTTTCCTGTTAATAATTTATGCATTTTGACATTGCATTATTATTGAGATCAAAGAATAACGCATTGCCCCATATCGGAGTATGGGGGCCTTTCAACACCCTTATTTGAGACCTATCTCATCGGATTCCCCTTTTCTCCCTGATTGTTGTGATACCTATCATTTTCACCTCTTTTTGTTACCTTCCTGCACCCTTATTTGAGACCTATCTCATTGGATTCCCCTTTCTACCTGACCGTTGTGATATCTATCATTTTTAACCTTTGTTTTACCTTCCTGCACCCTTATTTGAGACCTATCACACTGGATTCCCCTTTTTTCTTGAATCGTTGTGATACCTATAATTTTTAACCTTTTTTTACGTGCCCACACCCTTATTTGATATCTGTCTCAGTGGATTCCCCTTTTTGCCCTGATTGTTGTGATAGCTCTCATTTTTAACATTTGTTTCACCCTGTGGACCCATATGATTCCCAACACCCTTGTTTCCTTCTTATCCCATTGGTATCCTCGCACTGCCATGATCATCATGGTATATATTACTTTTCTTCTTTCTTGTCCATGGACCCACCCCTCATCCCATCCCGGCTCCCACTCACCAAGAAGAAACCAATCAGAAACTGAGTACTAACCTTACTACCCTTCATGCCCAAGTTAATAGGGACATTCCGTCCATTCACAAAAAAATGGACCACATCCAAGCTCATATCGGTATCCAAATTACTAAAGTCCATTCATCTCTCAATGAATTCATGAAAAAATTCCAGGGTCCTTCCTCCTCTGAACCATCTCTCTATACTAAAGGTGTTCACTACAACCAACCTCTAAACTTTCATTCTAATTCCCTACCTCATGACCCTGTCTCCCCAGAGTTGAGGTCAACAAATTTGATGGATCAAATCCACAATCTTGGGTTACTTAGATGGAACATTATTTCTCCCTGCATGGTATCATTGATGAGTTAAACAAGTTTCGTTATGGAATTATCTATTTGGATATAGAAATATGGAAATGGTGGAAATGTTGTTGAAATGTACACCAAGGGTATGTTTCTTGGTCACAATTTGTTGCAGAGATGTATGAAATGTTTGACACAAAAACCCACCATTTAGGATGTTTGACCAAGTTGAAATAGTCTAGAACAATGGAATATTTTATTGTTTCCTTTGAGCACTTGGATTTCCGATTGGAGTGAATGGCAGATGATTTCTTCATGGATTGATTTTTCAATGGACTTAAGGATGCAATTCACACCCAGGTCATCATGGCTCATCATCAGACTTGGTTGGAAGCCACTAAGAATGCCAAGGAGGCACAACCGATCATCTTCGACTAGAGAAGAAAACCCACTTTTGTCCCCCACCCTAAACCCAACACTCCTTCCCCTCAAGCCACTCCTTTCAAGGTCCACAAGTTAACACGAGAATAAATGGATGAATGAAAACTCAAGGGTCTTTTCTATAATTGTGACGATATAAATACTTTCTAGGGAACAAGTGTCAAGAACCAAAACTTTTTATGGCCATTTCCAAGGATGTTTCTGATGAAGATGTTGAAGTTGCACCTGAAGAAGTGCTACACCTAACCGATGATATCGTGCCACCCTCTGATCCTCCCAAATTTGAACCACTAATTTCACTACACACTTTTAGAGGTTTTTCTCCTCCACAAACCCTTAAATTGATTGGTTACATTAAGCACATGAAAGTCATCATTCTAGTTAACAATGGAAACACTCATAATTCATTCATCATCGCCTTGCTCAAGAAGTCAATTTCTATATCAATGTTGTAATAAATTTTCAAATCATGATTGCCAATAGTGGTTCCATGAAATTTGGAGGAAGTTGTGAAAATGTGTGCTTACAAATTGGTCAGTATAACTTGAAATCTCACATGTTTTCTTTTGACATGGGTGGTTGTGAAATTGTGCTTGCTACATAATGATTACGCACCCTAGGACCCATACTCATATATTTTAAGGAGTTAACCATGCAATTCTAACAAGAAGGTCAACATTATAAAATCCAAGACATTACCACGGGATCTTCAGAGCTCATCAGTTCCCACCACATGGAAAATCTACTCAAAAAGGGTCATTCTGGCATCATCGCCAAATTCCATTCCATTCAAGCAGTTGAGAAACCCTCGATACAACATGACCTTCAAGCTATCCTTTCACACCATCAGATTATTTTACAAACCCCCCACAGCCTTCCCCCCTCTCACGGAGACCATGATCATTCCATTCCTTTAATACTAGGCAGTCTTCCTCCCAATGTTCTCCCTTATCATCATTATTTTTCTCAAAAAAATGAAATTGAGAAAATTGTCCATGAATTGTTAGAAGCGAGTGTTATCTGTCCTAGTACCTTCCCCTATTTTTCCTCTGTTGTCATGGTCCTCATGAAGGAAGGCACTTGGTGCATGTGTCCTTATTTTTTTGAAATCAATAAACTTACCATTAAGGGCAAATTCCCCATTCCCATTACGGATGACCTTCTAGATGAACTTAGTGGAGATCAATACTTTACCAAACTCGACCTTCGTTCTAGATACCACCAGACGTATGAATGATGAAGACATCCCCAAGATGAAATTTCCCACTCATGAGGGCCCCTATGAGTTCTTGGTCATACCCTTTGGTCTTTGTAATTCCCTCTCCACTTTTCAAAGTCTCATGAATTTTGTCTTTCATCCTTTGCATCTCAATTTTTGTTAGTTTTCTTTGACAGTATTCTCATCTATAGTAAATGTGGCCAACCCATCTCACCCATGTACATCAAGTTCTCCATCTTCTCTCCCAGAACAAAATTTTCCTGAAACAGTCTAAATGTGCTTTTGGCATATCTTAAGTTGAGTACCTGGGTCATATTGTTGGAAATGATGGTGTAAGGATGCATCCTAATAAAATTGAAGCTATGCATAATTGGCCTCGCTTTAAAACTCTTAAAATTTTGCATGGTTTCCTGGGCTTAATGGGCTATTATGACAAGTTTGTTCAAAATTATGGAAAAATTGCCCCCCCCTAACAACTCTCCTTAGAAAAAATGCCTTCAGTTGGACTCCAGCAGTAGACCAATGCTTCCAAGCCTTGAAGGAAGCTATGTGCACTACTCCTATACTGGCCCTACCTAATTTCACCAAGAACTTTGTTCTAGAATATGATGCATCAAGGAGAGAAATTGAGGAACTCCTCATGCAATATGGACGCCCTTTGGCTTTCACCAGTAAAGAGTTTTCAAAGATACATTTGGGCCAATCGATATATGAAAAATAAATGATGGCTATTTTGCATGTAGTGGGTCTATGGTGACCTTATCTATTGGGAATGTTGTCACCAGAAAATGGCTCACTACAACTACGGACAATGGATAAAGAAACAAGTAAACTACACACAACATACTACCAATGTTCATGGAAGGATTACATTCAGTTTGGAAAGAAAATAAAAAAAGTATACAAAAGTGGTTCTGGAGGTATGTCCATAGGATGCTTCATTACTTGACAACTTTTCTCATGCAAGTCCCGTTGAGCTGAGTTTGTCAATATTGTCTATTGTAGAAGTTCATCAAACATGGTCATAAGCATTTGTACTTTAGATGTGTCTAGTGGGAAGCTCGAAGTTGAGGTGAATAAAGAGCATAAACTGTGAGATTGCAGAGTGGGTTTAAGTGCTCATGAAGACCAGTGAGACAATGATAATTATTGTAAGTTTTTATTGTAAGTTTTTGAATGTAAGCATTAAAGGGGGGTGTTAGAGATAATGCTTACATTATTGTTGTGTACTAAGTTTGGGATTGGTTTGAGATTGTTGGAGGCTCTTGAGAGATTCTCTCAACCTCTCTCTCTAAGATTAGAATATGTTGGGAGATTCTCTCAACCGCTCTCTCTAAGATTAGAAGATTAGAATATGTTGGGAGATTCTCTCAACATCTCTCTCGAAGATTAGAATAAGTTGGATATGACAACACTTATTTAAGTGTGATGTATCTGAGTGCAATAGTGTAATGTGCGCAATAGTGTAATACCATGTATCTAAATGCAATAGTGTAATACGTGCAATAGTGTAATACCAAATATTATTTTCTCTCTGTTTTTGTGTGTCTCTGAGCTACAATCTCCAATTCTATGTATATAAGACTATGTGTCACGGATAAAACTATAAGATTATATATGTTTTTTAACATATATATATCACTATAACTTCATCTTAACTAGGATGGATATATAATATTAGAAATAAATTTATTATGATGAAAACATTTTTTTAATTAAAATATATATATATATAGAACATGGAAAAANATTGCTGGATCAGCAATGATATTATAGTTTGGATATAAATCTTTCTCCATCAAGTAATGTCTCGAAAATATATTTCACGGAGGCTTTCTGTTAAAATTGAGATTTGCCCATCTTTAAACATCACATCCTCATCAAGCTTTTCCAATTTCTTTTGGAGTTCTTCTACTTGTTTTACACATATGTGCCATTCATCTTCTAAACCATTAATTCTATCATCCTTTGCTTTCAGCTCCAATTCCAAACCTGCCACATTGTGGACTGCACTGGCAAGCAGATTCTGCAACCTTTCCAGTTTAATCTTGGAAAACTCCTGACTCCTTTGTAATATCACAGCTTCTTCCTTTAGTTGTTCGAATTGAAGCTCTCTTGAACACAATTTTTCTCTCAGAAGTCTGCACGTCAAATTTTGGGCTTTAAGCTCTTCTTGCACCTCAGTGGCTGAGTATGAAGGCCAAAGCTCTTCATTCTCTGACACCCAAGCTGAACAAATATTTTCCATGTCTTGGAATTCACTCCAAGTCATAGAGGCAGTGCTCACACTTAACAGTTCTTCTTGTTGGGGTTTTGTGATCGAGTAATCATTTTTTACCATCTCCTGTGGTGTATCTTGTAGCCCAGCTTGTCTTAATCCACTAATAATATTTTCCTGATCGTTGCACATTCTTTGCAATCTTATAACTGAACCCTGTAGAGCATAATTTTCCACTTCTTTTTCATCATAGCATCTCTGGATTGATTGTAGATTATCCTCTGCTTCCTTTGCTCGTTGGCATGACTCTGCCAAGGATTGTCTCAGTTCTGCATTTTCATTCTGGGCCTCCATTAATCTTGTCTTAATCTCAATGGACTCTTCAACCGGACTTTTTAAATGGGTAAATTCCTTGTTATTCAAATGTGAAACTTGTCTTTGCAAAGCAACATTTTTCTCTGCCATATCTTGCATTCGATCTTTCAATCGTTTTTCTTCCATCTTGATCTGGACTACCTTATCCTCCCACTCCTTTGTCATTCTATAAAACTCTTTCTCTAATCTCGACTGCAGTGCATTGTTCTCTTTTTCTATCAACTTAAGAGCTTCATTGGCAACACACCTTTCTGCAATTCTGCTTCTTGTTTCACAAGCTACCTGGAGAACCAGATTTCTCTTCTCCTGGAGAAGCTTTTTAACTTTCAGCTGCAATAATTCTACCTTCACATTTTCTGATTCTGCCTTCTTATAAGGACTCACTTTTACGGATGATTTTGTTAAATATTCCATATCCTCCAACAGCAATTGAGCTTGTTCCTCTGCTGCCCTAGCTTTCCTTTCCAACTCTTCATCAGTACTATTGTCATTGCCTTCAATACGACAGGTTTTCAGTCTGCCTCTATCATCCTTGTCTTGCTTTTGTGTCAAATTTACAACCACGCCACGTCTACTTCGTGAAGTGCAACTAATGCTTGGGCTGCACATATCTTTCAGAAGAGGAGATTTCTCTTTGTTCCTCAACTCGGATCCCTGCACTGAGTTTTTCTTCAACTGGGTATGGCAACAACATTTCTTGATGTCCGATGTATTGGCATTAACTGAATTCATCCTGCGTTGCTGCTCTTTATCTTTTTTTACGGAATTCATTTCTTTATCTTTCTTTACAGCATTAACTGAATTCATTTCATTCTCTTTCTTTACGGACTTGGGATTACTGCTGGTTGAATTTGGTACCATGGAACTACTTTTACTCGAACAACTTCGAAAAATCTTCTGCATCATTGTACAATGTATAGTATCTGAGAACGAAAGATATATGCAGTCAAAACACCCAGCAGTCTTGCTGAAACTGCTGAAACTTCCAACCGCAGAGATTAATGTCACAATTCAAGATAAACTTCGAAAGATAAACGGTGTGTTTTGAAAGGAAGAAATACATATATATTAATACGAAACAGGGATTTATGAAAATTCAAAAGAGCAGTTTACCGTTGGGTCGGCTGGCTTTTCTCAAATTATGCTCTTACAAAGATTTACTGGATCGACCATAGTTGTTTAAACGCTAGTGTGAAGTTGAATAGAACATAGTGTTAGATGTTTAAACTCTCAATGAGAATGTGTCTTACCAATTATTCATCTCTTCCAAATGAACGTGCTACGAATCTTAATTTACAACTTAAGAACATATAAAAACTTTTAATCGAAAGTTAAAAAATGAGCAGAGAAGTTAAAAATTAATATCTTCTTAGCATTTGAGAAATGATAACTATGATATAATATTAAATTTTTCTAAACTTGAAAGGTTTCTAATAAGTTTTTGTTGAAAAAGATATATGGTCAAGTATCACAGATAAATTCTAAAGAGGTTTCTAATAAATTTTGTTGAAAAAGATATATGGTCAAGTATCACAATAAATTCTAAAGAGCCTAGGGAAGGCCATGATGTATCTATTAATTTCAAATGAGCCTTACAACTCCAAAAGGGTGACAAATGGTGTCACCGTGGCCATGAGGTATCTATTAATTTCAAATGAGAAAGTCAATCATTTCAAATGAGAAAGTCAATCAATGGTTGAGAATTTTAACCATGAACCAAACAAAGACTCTCATTTGGATGGATAGCCTATAGGATTATATAAAGGTCATTCATTTATCTTTCTTTTGTATTGGACATATTCCAATATCAATTCACTTTATATTTTTACAAACAATTGAAGTATTAATACAAGATAAAGACTCAAAGTTTCAAACAATAAAGGAGGTCCATATTCATATTCAGGAGAATTAAAGTCCTAGTAAGTTGTATCCTCTTAAAGATCAATATTGTGGAATGTACTAATACAGATCAATGTTATTAAATTCTCCAAAAGAAGTGGAAAATTAAATCAAATCTTCTTTTATAACCAATCCACTACCGATCCTAGTTTAAGTTGCCCAAATTCTACACAACACAACAAAACCAACAATCTTAAGTATATCTTGTAGAGAAACAATGATGTCATTGATGAGAAGGCCCACCCTTAATATATCTAAATGCTAAGTAGATGTGATTATGAATTGGAATAAACATTACAAAGGCTCATCTCTAAAGGAGTCCACAATCTACTTAATAGATAACACTACTCCTTGCAATTGGTATCAATAAAGCATAACACCCCTTGATCTATGGAAATGACATATTTCCCATAGGATTAGAGGCATGAGGGATTCACTCATTGAACCTATCACATAGCATGCATGTTTGTGAGATACTAAAGAATTCTCTTAATTTGACTAGATATTAAATGGTACCTTCCAAAATCCTTTTGTTAAACCACACTCCCAATACACATTTCCAATAAAAAATACCTTAAATATTTCTCTACATAGCATGGGTATCTATGAAATGGTATCACAGTTCCCATGATATATAAATATTGTATCTATTAATTTCAACCAAACAAAGATTCTCAGTGTATATATTTATAAATATTGTATCATTGGTGGGGAATTTTAACCATTAACCAAACAAAGACTCTCGTTTGGAAGGATATCCTTTAGGATTATATAAAGGTCATCAATTTATCTATTGTATTGGACATATTCTGATGTCAATTCACCTTATATTTCTACAAACAAGTTGAGGTACTAATACAAGATAAAGACTCAGAGTTTCAATTCCTAGTAAGTTTTAGCCTCTTAGGAACCAATATTGATGAATGTATCAAAATATATCAATGTTATTTCATTCTACAAAAGAAGTGGAAAGTTAAATCAAATCCTCTTTTATAACTAATACACTACCAATCAAGAGTGTTGAAATGGTGACAACAAATCCCCATAGGATGTGGATCTAGATCCTATTATTCAGCTTTTTGGCTGAGATAAGGCAACCTAAGTTATAATGTATAATGAATGAATTAGTTTCATTGTAACCGTGGGACAAGTTGTTTAAATATGTGTGTCTGAGAGACAAATATTGAGTCAGGGCTTCAAGCCCTCTCCAGGTTGTTGGTTGTAATCTCTGGTTTATTGAACAATAAGAATGTCGTTGCCATTGTCCCGTGGATGTTTCCCTCATGAGGTGAAGAGGCTTTTACCATATAAACTATGGTCTACTGTGTGATTGAATCTGTGTATGTTTTTTCTTTGGTTTTCTATTGCAAAATTAATATGTGGCTTTAAAGATTATAACAAGTGGTATCAGAGCTGGTTGGAAGAGAGGATGTAGAGAGTGTCGAAATTCGGAGGAGAAACAACATTAACGCGAGGTGTGTCGATCTCCAAATTTTTGCACGTCTCTCCTATCGAAGGTCGCAGCAGCCACTGGTGCCGCGACTCCATGGATATTTTTTCCACATTTTCGTAGGCCAACCATAACAGGAGGTGCGACGACTCCACAGATATTTTTTCCACATTTTTGCAGGCTAGCCATACAGTAGGTGTGGCGACCCTTTCAAGGAGGCAGGCCACTCACATCGGGAGCTGCGACGACTTTATAAATTTTTTATGAGGGCAACATATATTTTTTTTTGGAGTGATTTTTTTTTTAAAGGTTTGGAATATTAAAAGATATGACGTTTTAATAAAAAGTGGAGGAATTACAATATTTGGATTATAATATTGTATGCATAAAGTCACGTCAAGGCTTCTTTAAAAGGTATTGGAGGAATTAAAGATTTGCATGGTAAATTCGCATTGAACTTTTAAAAGGTTCAATGACTTTGATGTGAGGTGAATGGTTAATTTTTATTTTTTTTTAAAGCCGGGGGAATTAAAGGTGGAGGATTTACTTTGGAATTAAAGTAAAAGTGAATTTTAATTTATTTTTAATAAAAGGTAAGTAAAAGTTGGAATTTTGATTTAGGTGGTAGAATTGACAGTGGGATGGTAAATGTAAATGTAAATGACAACTATTTTTCTTATGGAGTTGTATTCTTGGTTACATGTAATTGGACATATTGTTGTAAGACCTAGTTAGGCATGCGTACCCTTGGTTAAGTCGCATATGAAAAATCTAGACATAGAATTAGGTAGACTAAAGAAGGGTGGGGTCACTTGCAGCATGAGTTGTGGTCAGAAGCAGTTAAGTCCTATCTGGACAATTAGTCACCATTAGTTGCAAAAGGTTGGAAGATTCTGGAAGAGGTATATTGAACAGTTCTTCTCTTGTGAATACTCAGTTTTTTGAAATTGTTTGATTGTCATGTTCATGCTCTCATCGACATTCTAAGTAGGATCCAAATTAAACAAGTAGATCTTTGTTGGTTATAATGACAATGTCAAGGGATATAGATCGTCATTAACAGAGATAGTGTTTGATGGATTTCTTCTCAAATCAGACATAGTAAAAGATGAAAGGAATAAAGCATGAATGATAGAAGAAAGGTATTTGGAAGGCATTGATTTCCATGAAATATTCTCGTGAGTTGTTAATCTTTTATCTATTCATGTAGTGTTGGCACTAGTTGTTGTATCTAGATGCTAAGACAAGTTTTTTATGGAGATTTATATCAAGAGATATGTATATTGAGCAACTAGAAGGGTTTGTTCAGGATTGCAACATAAAATTTGTTTGCAAGCTCAAGTAGTCATTGTATGGTCTGAAATGCGCATCAGGCATTGGTACAAGATGGGTGATTCCTTCATGGTGAGCCAAGTTTTACAAGAAATGAATTTAACCATTGTGTTTATGGTACATTCATTATCTTGGTGTTTAGATTGTTGACGATACGATTTTTGAAGTAAAAGAATGGTTAAGATCAACAGGTTGGCACTGTTGGCAAGGATGTTCGTGGTGAAGGATCAAGGAGCAACAAAAAAAAATCTTGGGCATGGAAATACATAGAGGTAGAAAATATGGTAAGCTTTGGTTATCACAATTGCAGTATAAGGAAAAAAATACTCAGGAAATTCAACGTGAATAAAGTGAAACTGGAAAATATTGCTTTCGCTTTCCATTTGTTTTTCTTTAGGTGTATATCCTTGTAATATGGAAGAAAAGGTCATGTCTCATGCATTGTATGCTAGTTGGAAGTATAAGGTATGCAATGGAAAGGTTTGATATGTTCAAGTATTAGACATTTCACATGTAGTTGGTGTTGTCAGTGGTCACATGACAAATCTAGGTAAAGTAGTGAAATTGGGTGCTTCGGTATCTTAGAGGCACATGTATCACCTACAGTGGTTTCAATGTTTTTTTTCTGAGATAATTCATATTTTGCAGGAGGATTTGGACAATAAAATATCTACTTCAGGTTTTGCCTTTTATGAGTATAAAGGGACCATTGGGTTAGTTTGGACAAAGTGCAAGTTTTGTTTTCTGTGGTAGTCAAAGCCTTGTGCATTTGACACATAGTTCATCTTACCTAAATTGGACATGGTATTACTTTGTAATACATGTTACTAATGGAGATGGAGTGGTCCATATTTGAGTAAGTTGCAAAGACATGTTTTTTGAACCAATATTGAAGATAAGTTTTGGTCGTGATTTGCTTCTCTTAAAGGTGATGATCAAATCGGACAAGGCATCAGGAAAATTATTGTCAAGGTGGAGATTGTTGAAATGGTGACAACAAATCCCCAAAGGATGTGGATCTAGATCCTATTATTCATCATTTTTGTTGAGATAAGGCAACCTAATTTAGAATGTATAATTAATGAATTAGTTTCATTGTAACTGTGGGAGAATTTGTTTAAATATGTGTGCCTGGGAGACAAATATTGAGCCAGGGATTCAATCCTTCTCTAGCATGCTGGTTGTAATCTATGGTTTATTGAACAATAAGAATGTCATTGTCATTGTCCCGAGGATGTTTTTCTCATGAGGTGAAGGAGGGTTTTACCACGTAAACTATTGTCTCATGTGTGATTGAATCTGTGTATGGTTTTTCTTTGGTTTTCTATTGCAAAATTAATATGTGGCTTTAAATATTATAACAAAGAGTTCACGCAACTTTCCTAGTCCAAGTTGGCCAAATTCTACACATCACAAGGGAACCAACAATCTTGAGTATATCTTGTAGAGAAACAATGATGTCATTGATGAGAAGGCCCACCCTTAATATATCTAAATGCTAAGTAGGTGTGATTATGAATTGGAATAAACATTGCAAAGGATCATATCCAAAAGAGTCCATAATCTACTTAATAGATAACACTTCTCCTTGCAATTGATACCAACAAAGCATAACACCCCTTGATCTTTGGAAATGAGATATTTCCCAGAGGATTAGAGGCATGAGGGATTCACTCATTGAACCTATCACATAGAATGCATGTTTGTGGGATACTAAAGAATTATCTTAATTCGACTAGATATTAAAGAATACCTCCCAAATTTATTTTTTTAAACCACCCTTCCAATGCACATTTCCAATTAAAAATACCTCATATTTCTCTACATAGCATGGGTATCTATTTTTTCATAAAATTTTAAATACCCCTTTTTACTTCTACCCATTGTATGCTGAGATGACACAACACTTATAAGTCATAGATGAGGATTATGCAAACTGATGGACTACCTTTTAGTCATCAGTATATGAATGCCTACACGAAACTTAGTAGGAATGTGAAAATAATTTCTAGAAGCTACATGCACAAATTCTTATGACCCATCTAGTATTTCTACCAAATGGGGATTAATTATAGAGTCCTTCCACCATGTAGATTTTTCTTGTCTTGGTCAAATCCTTGACTTTGGCTAGGACCATATTGATGGGGGAATACACATATCAAGTCAATATGGGAGAGTTGGAGGATATATCAAGCCCTATAATGCCCAACCAACTACATCAACTATTGCATATGCATTGAGATATTATATTGTTGCAGAGATGGTTATGGTCATTGATAAACGAATAGGAATAAGAGAATTTGATCACATAGAACATGTAATTGTGGATATTGAAAACAAGGTCCCTCCCTTAAATTGATACCTCATTCATATGTTTGATATGTACTTCTACCCTTCCAAAACCATCATATCTATATGTTTTTGATATATTAAATATAGCCCTTCACCCCTATATATTACAAAATGTTTTTCTTTTAATTTTTAAAATTTGAAACCCTCCAATATGAATTCACATATAGTAAATTGCATCATTGATAAACTCTTTCTGATTAGAGAGAGGGTTCTAACATTTCCAAACATAAACAAAAGGAACCACCTGAACAATTTTTCCAAATCAATGAAATGGAAAGTAGAATGTAACTAGAAGGAAACATAGTAAATATCAAGAAAAATGTATAGTTATGCTAAGAATCATCAACTATTTTGTAAATTGAAGATCTTTGGCCCACCAACTTTGGATTTTCCTGTAGAACTTTTCAAGACACCATTATCACACATTTTATAGAATCAAGATAACTTCTTTTAAAGTCTTTTTAATGTTGTTAGGTGGTCATTAGTGATAAAAAAAACCATTTTTTGGTTGGTCATTGTTCAGGATAAACGTGCTTAGTTAGTTGATCCTTTCATTCAATTCATTTCTAATTACTTTAAAATTTTGAAGTTTATATAATTTTATATTGAAATTTATAATATAGTTTTTTCCCCGAATAATCACTTGGAGTTTTGCCATGTTGAAAACTAGGTGGGTTTTATCTCTATATTAATACAATGAAACAAAGGTAAGTTGCATAGTAGTTAGTCATTTCCTTCATTAAAGTTAAGTAGTTAAATTTACTCATTTGAACTCTTTAGCTTTTCCCAGTTTGAACTCTTTAGATTATACTTGTTTCAATTATTTGGAAAGAGGTAGGAGATAGTGAATTGATTAAGTTTCAACATTTTCTCAGTAATTAGACATCAATCATGTCTCACAAAGGATAATTTCCCTATAAATGCACTGCATAATGTAATTAAACCTTCCATAATTATTAGTAATGGATGTAAAAGGAAGGACTACATATCATGATTTATTAAATTAATGTAAGTAACTTTTTCCATTCTTCAAATAATTAAAATATCCTACGAGCTAATGTTGATAAGGAAAGGGTATGATCAAAGAGTGACCAAGATTGACAACAACATAATTCTAGTCAATTTAACAAAGAAGTCCTATAGATAAGGAAAAAACATGGGAGCTCCAACGAAGAAGATGGCTAAGCTAGAGATAAGCTCACATAGGCTAAGGTGTGAGACACGAATGTGTAAAGTGTAGTATCCCTTGATTTAAAATCCCATTATCAAAATAAAAATAAAAATAAAGAAAATTAAAGAAAATTTAATATTTTTTGTTTCATATCATACATGGTATTCACACTTAAAAATATTTCCTACAACATGCCTTGTATCACACTTGTTTATTTTCCATGCTATGTGCAACTCATAATTCTAGTGTATCATTGAAGATATTGCTTTTTGTGTGAATATTTTTATCACACTTCTTAAAAGTTTGAATGGTTCGGTGTGTCGTGAAATATTTAACTTCCAATGCACTATATTGAAACTATTAAAACTTTAAATAATCATAGAAAAAATTATTCTTTTATTGTGATCTAGGTGGACACTAGTGGCCACCCACCTATTCCAATAATACAGAATGGTTCCACTTCTTGGCTATTTTTCTATGGTTTTTTGGGTCCCAAACTTTGAATGTCTTTTTGAGGCCCTAAATGACATTTTTTTGGCACAATAGTGCATAACATGTAGATAAAGGTAGATTCTAGGTCGAATGCAATGTGTACTTCTCGGCTAGACCTTTCCGATAAGGTATCGAGTGCCCCAAATTAATATCATATGAAAAATTTACGCCCTTGGGAAGTTGATGTATCAACGAACCACATCGGGGCCTAGAAACCTTTTGGCATTTCATCTTCTAGGGTTAAGGTTTCCGATGTTTAGAGTTTTCTCATTGATTCTTTATGTTAAAAGGCCTTTTTCAGCCTCTTTGTAGTCAACTTCTCATGAATGAGTGTGGTCAAAATATCTCTCTCTTAAAGGATAAGCTACCACCATTCTAGATAGCTTGTGTGCTTTTCATTTTATAGTCTTTTGTATTCTAGAAAGTCATTAATAGAATCTGAGTTTAACTATATCATTGTGTTTCTCACAGTATCTTTGTGTGTTTCCTTGTTATATATTTGGCTTCATGTCATTCTCAATATAATCTGGATTAGTGGTATCAAAGAAATATACTCTTTGTTGTTTCTTTGTGCATGTCCCCGACGAGGTCAGGATATCAAGAGTTGGGTCTCGAATTGGTTGAGCTTAGGGAAGAGCACTCCCATCGTCCCAAGAAGCCTCCCATGGTAGAATAAAAGAGAGACGACAGAGCAGGAGATCCTATCAAACTATTGCTTGAGGAATCCCTCATGTGATAGAGGAATGAGATGATGGATAATTTATCCCATTTACTTCATCATTTTCCAATAGTAATAGAGGCACCTTCAACCAACCATCACTTCAGAGGTGTAAGGCCCTTTAAGGTACAAGTTAGTTTTGGTATTCCTTTATTTGAAAGCTAGTTGGACTTCGATGCTTTCGAAAAATGGTTAAGTCTACTAAAGGGTTATTTCCTTTTGGGAATCTCATCCAGCCACACCTAGAAGGGTCAGTTCTAATTCTTCCATGTCCAGAGATATTATGCATAGATAATACCCCTACATCACCAGAATTTGACTTTCTATGGGAATTAAGAAATGTGTGTGTTAATACTCCTTTATTTAAAGACATTAAGGATGTCTCGATTTATGCCAAGGTTGTCAGATAATTTTTCCTAAGAAAATAAAGGAGAAAGAAGAAAGACCCTAATATTGTCCATGTGATTGGGAAATTGGTTGATCTAATGTTAGGGAAAAAAATCATGGTTGAAGATCATGGAAGTCTAGTTGTTAGAGTTAATATCAATAACACTTCCATACCTAACACCCTAATTGACTTAGAAGAAATTATCAATGTGATTACCAATGAAAGAATTAAAAAACCTAAAATACCTAGTCTATATTCAATTCCTATGTTGGAATACTAAGAGGGGGGGTGAATCAGTATGAACACTTTTACCAGTTTTAACCACACTATATAAACTTCAAGTTAATCAACATTATATCATCAATATATCATCAATAGAACACCATTGTATGATGAACATATAAATATAAGAAACATCACATCAAGTACACAGAACACCATAATTTACATGGAAATCCAAACGGGAGAAAACCACAGAATGCTTTCTTACATATCAAAGAAACCTAACTTTGATATTCCTTTATTTGAAGGTGAGATGGACTTAGATTCTTTGGAAACATGGTTAAGTCTACTAGAGGGTTATTTCCTTTTGGGAATCTCATCCAACCACATTTGGAAGGATCAATTCCAATTCTTCCATATCTAAAGAGATTATGCATAGATAATACCCCCACATCACCAGAATTTGAATTTCTATGGGAATTAAGAAACGTGTGTTAATACTCCTTTATTTCAAGATAGTAAGGATGTCTCAATTTATGCCAAGGCTGTGAGATAAAGTTTCCTAAGAAAATTAAGGAGAAAGAGGAAGCACCCTAATACTATCCATGTGATTGGAAAATGGTTGATCTAATGTTAGGAAAAATAATCATGGTTGCAGATCATGGAAGTCCAGTTGTTAGAGTTAATATCCATAACACTTCCATCCCTAACACCCTTGTTATAGAAATATTTTCCTCAGCCCATGCAACTTTCTCAGAAGGCCTTTTTCATTTCCCTATGCAGACTTGAGATGTGCCGACACATAAGTTTGTCATTCATACACTTATGTGGTTCATATTTTAATAGAAATACTCTTTTCTCATCCAATTAATGTCTTGCAAATATTTGAATTGTTATTCTGTGGGCATATTTGTTATGAATATTGATGGATTATGCTATTATATGTGCTAACATTATATATTATCACCATATGCTTGTGTATATTGGTTGTTGAGGACAACTTGTAGGTATATAGCTTTGGGTCAAGTGCTCAATGATGGACTTCATCTAACATCCAAATTAGGTAGGATCTGGATCCTGTCTTGTTAGCATGTTTGTTTATATAGCATACCTGATATTAGAGTGGATTTATGCAGTCATTTTCGTCTGTTGTGGTTTACCCCATGTCATAGAGCGATTTTCCTCATAACAAAATTGACGACCATATTGGGGATTGAATCTTCTTTTTGGGGTTTGGAGTGTTTTTCTCCTTTGACTTCTCTCGGTTAGATTGTTTTTTCTTGTCGTTTGACTTCTTTACAACATATTTTCATTTTGAGTATGAGTTTCTTGGCCTTATCCTTAACCTGACAGTGTTTCAATACATATATGTGGGTTTTCCCTTGACATACACGTACATACATGAGCTTTCATTCTATAGGGCATGTACATATGTGGTTTTTCCTTAAACAATTGCATACATTATCCTTGTTTGCTTGATTGTTGAGTTTGGTGTTTGATGGGTAAGTTTGTATGGTTGCTGAGTCTTCTTGGGTCTCTGTCATGACTGTTAAGTGCCTAGAGAGTGATATGATACCTTTCTTTCGTTGAATTTTTGGGTGATTGTTTCTTTCTCATCATCTTTTTTATTGGTTGACCTTGCATCTTGGGCTGGGTGTTTTCTTCTTGATATCCTGCTTGGTTTGACTCTTTTTTCTTACAATAGGGTTTATATATCAAGATATTGTTCAATCCTTGCATTTTCATTTCTTTGTATTGAAAATACAAAAATATACATTTTTCACATTGGCATTTGATCTTTTGGGTTCTTATCTTGATACATGTATGGAAAGATTGCATATTATTTGAAATCGTAGAGTTGAATTGAAAATTGCATTTTGAAAATCTTATCATTTGTTGAGAATTGAAGTTAGGACTTTGCATTATACTCATATTCATTTATTTTACTTATTGAGTCATAACATCATCAGTTTCATGACCACATATTTTGAGTAAACAAATCCATTAAAAGTAGCACTGATAAATTTAAAATTGATTAGAAATGATTTTATTTTTCAGGGTGCACAAACTAACTTAAGATTTAGAGTCTTGGAATAGGATTTTGTGAGTAAACTTCTCCAAGGATATTAAACTCAACATATGTGTATGACTAAGGGAGTGGTGAAATCCATTGTATAATTGGTGATGTTAGGAGGCTCCGCTCACATCGGAGGTAAACACGAGGTCGTGCAAAGTTGGTTGAGGAGATATCCCTCCAATACCTTCTTAGTGTCAGAGATATTTCTGGGGATCTATTTGTATATGGGGGTATTTCTAGTACCTTTACCTCTGTGAGAGGTGATGATTTTGAGATTTCAGGCTTTGTTACCCTGCCCATATGGTGGACCTGACTTACGACTATCCTCATGTGCATTGGTTATATCATGGTGGCTTTATTTTCTTGACATAGGTACCCACATAGGGTACTTTCAAGGGTTATTATGCAAGTTCCCTGAGTCATATAAGGGTCGAAGAGCACACAACCTTTATCAAGGATTACCTCTCTGGGGGAATTTGACCAACTTTTTGTTAAGCCCAAGAGGGCCCTTATAACTAATTTTGATACCCCCAATGTTTTGAAGGGAGTCTCAGGCCCCTTTTGGGAGAGACGGTATTTAGGGAGGGAGGTCCCTTTCAACCACTTTATCTTGTTTGTGTGCATATCAGACTTTTGTTTATTTTAGTGTGTTCTTTGATTATTAGTTGGACTTAAGATTTTGTATTGCATCACAGGTTTTAATTATCATGGATAGTGGAGTCCTCTTGACTCCCTAAGTTAGCACTACCCAACCCATGGTATTTTCTCAGATTATGGAGACAAATCCATTTTTGTTTCCTAGTGGTATGAAGAATCATGATACTTAGTTGATACCTTGGGCCTCTAATGATATTTCTCTTGATATGCTAGACATGTCTTAACACTTGTCATCCTCTACCTTGCCTTCTTATTTGAATCCTAGTTTTTGGTCTGGGGGCATGATGCCTCCTTACTCTACATTTTCTTTTGATAAGAGTCATATCCCTCAACCCACTCTCATGGTGGGAGGTTGGAATCTTACTTCCCATAGATCCAATCCTAAGTTCATTTTTCTAGGAGAAAAATTTCAAATGGGTGGGCATTCTAATTATTACACTCTATCCATTTATCCTTCTTCCGCTATGTCAGATCCTACGAACGTTTTTGTTGGACACACCTACCACACTTAGAGGGAGGGGGGGGGGTGATTGATTGTGGGGATATTTTTCCCAAACCTTCCCTCTTACACAAAACTTCTTAGTTAACACTCAATCATTTACTCATTACTCATTGTTGTCATTTATAACCAGTTAGATGTGAACATATATCAATAACATATATCAACGATATATCATCAACAAGTCATCACCACAAGGAAGGCAAAGAATACAAGATGTATGTACAATTTTTCTTTTTATTATGGACAACAATCTAGGAGTTTTTCAACAAGAAATGAATAGAGTACAACTCTACAAGAGCACCAACTCCATATGAAAGACTCAACTTACATTCTCAGCATCAACTGAGATGAGGCAACAATCCTTAACAGATATCAATCTGTCAACAGGTATGTGACATGTCAGTAGTGCAGGCCACGTGTGTATGTGCCCTGGCTCACTACAACCAGCGTATGTACGCGGCCAATGTATACAACAACTTGCGTATACCTCCTGAGATATTAGGGTTTATCCTTCAAGATTAACTCAGATCCTCTGCAACCAATATATCATTATCTTTTTTCTTTGATTGTCCAATCTAACCACCAGTCAGTCATGACACATCCAAGCTTTCCAATAGTCTACTCATGCTCCATAACCAATCAATATGGATGCTATCTCAATCATGTATAAACAACTAGTATACCATAGCAATCATGTCACCACTGAATCACAAGAGTACTACTCACTCCATCAACCAAATCAACCAAACTGAAATACATCATAGAATCTATATCAAAAATTCCCTAAGCATTCACAACACATCAAACAATAGTATCCCTCAAGAAAATAATGTAACCATACCAGTGTCTCAGTGGCAGATCTAAGCCCATAGAATGCATATCTGGAACCTGCCTCATCATCCAAGAGCTTAGCACCAGCTCAAACAAAAGTCTTCATCATTCCATCCACTGTATGCACCCTTTCCTCATATAACCCATGTATGTACGTGCCATATCCCATTACAGCCTGCGTATACCTCAGAAACTAGGGTTTATGAAGCTCTGATAATTTTTCCGTCAAGATCTCTGATATTGCCGAAACTTTGATGCGTCCATGAGATCCTCCTCTCGCTCTCTTTCTCAGAATAGATCTTCAATCATGATCAAGAGATCCATACCAAATATGCTCTCATAAGAAGCTCTTACAAGAAGCTCTCTATTGATCCTCAAAAGACATTCTCACAAGAAGCTATCCATTGATCCTCAAAAGACATTCTCACGAGAAGCTCTCCATTGATCCACAAAAAGGATATCATGTAAGAGTTCAAATCTATATTATTTATACTTTTATCCTCTAGGCCACTTAACCCATTTATAGGTCACTTAACCTATTTTCCTTATTTTAGAGTTAACCACTTTCCATAAATAGAAAGTTCTCCAATACTTTATCATTTAAATATTCCTGCTTGATTTTGTCACCTTTATTTATTATTTAAATAATCCACCTTGACTTTGTCACTTTACTTTACCATTTAAATAATGATTTCTTATTTTAGGTCACTTTGACTTCTTTGACCTTGGGGGCTTCAAGCCTTCATGTGGGGGTCCTTCATCTTCGTAAGGCCATAACTCTCAAACCATGAGGAGTTATGTGACATTCCACATACCACTGGAAATGGCATGACAAGCACTATCCATATAGATAGTTTCACCAACAATTTCCTTGATCTTCATCTCATTATTCCATATACAAGCATGGGTCCTCCAACCATTCTTCTAGGATAAAAATAATCCACAAAGCATCTTCCAGTGAGGGTTTTCACCATAAGGGGACCACTTTGGAGTTCATCCAATTTTGCACTTTATCAATCATGAGAAGACAATAATGAGTCATATTTTCATCAAACAAACTATGCATCATATATCCAAGAATCCATCTTTATCATGTATCAATGACAACTCATTGATCCATCTTCATCTATGCATCATATCAATGATCCATCTTCATAAATTGGTTTCCACTTTGACATATACCATTCTCATCAAGGACAATACATATTACATTACATCAATCATCAATCAATAACTTGACATCAATCAATCAAACCATTGGCATCAATGACAACATGATCCAACAACATCCCCCTTTGGCATTGATGACAATACCAACATTGATGTTAACACCAATTACCAAGTATTGATGTCAACATGTAGATAAGGAATTCTCTACACCAATAGTCAATTTGACTATCTCTCCCCATCAATAAACATCAATCACATCAATGTGATTAACTCTCCCCCTTTGACATCAATGGCAAAGGGCCATTCTCCTCTTGGGGTTGTTCCCCTTGCTTTAAATTGCCTTGAGGCTACTCCCCCTATCTTGTCTCCACTGAATAATCTCCCCCCTTTTAAACAAGGGATATCAATCTGATGTAGCGCTGAAAAGACATCGCTCATACTCCCCCTATGACGATCGATCCCCCTGGAATTATGCCTATGTGATCTTTCTTCAGATATAGGGCTCTTTTCTAGGTATGCATCTGATAAATATATCCTCCTAGAATAATGATAAGAATGACTCCCCCTATGGGTATGTCTCCCCCTATTTTCAACCGGATCATAGATCAACCACTCTCACTATGACGATCCTTGGACCTATTCATGCATCAACCTTGTGCCATAACATACATCATGAAACAAAAGATATGTCAATAATGAAAATAGAGAATCATGAACAAGAGATCAACCAAGTACATCATGCACAACATCCATGTGCATTAACCATGTATGTCATCAGATATCATCCATGGAATGTATCCACCATTTGCATTACCAATATGCCAACCATGTGCATCTATGAGTGTAACATCATGCATCATTACTTGCACCAAGAAAGTATATCAATCATGCATCAACAAGCTATGACTCCCCAATGATGTACAACATGACTATCAACTCAACTCACCAACTACATGTCTCAATATGTAGCCCAACCACATGCAAAATGCATGCACCATGACATCCAACTTATGCTTCCAATAATACATCATAAGATATATCAATGCAACTCAAATATGTACCATCCATGTACCCCAACAGATCAACATCAATCCATACTTATGGGTTAGTTCCATGCACCCAAGATTTATTTTACATCATCACCTTACATGATATAACATAGAACCATGAAAACTTGCAGCAAAAAGTGTCAAAACATGCAATAAACAATGTCAGACCCTGCAACATAGAGTTAAACCATCACATCAAGATGCAAATCATGTGCATTACCTTTTTCCCAAGGCTTTACCACATATACGCGGTCTGCTGCACAACAGATCGCGTATGTACGCGACCTATACAAGGTCATCCTACGTATGTACGTGACTGATACCACTGTCACCCGTGTATGCATTAGTAGATGACTTACTTAAGCTTCCCTTCAATATTTCATTCTTTTTTGGCTGCTTTGTCTTCTTCACCCACTTTTGCAGGTGTCCCCTCTCTTCATAACTTAAGATCTGAGCATCCATCTTTTCAAAGATGTCTCCTTTCCTTACTTCATTCCTTCTTCTAGCCATGCTATGTGAAGTCCTCATCATGGAATTTCTTCTTGTCTTCTAGCAATCCTAGGATTTCTGGCCAAATCTACTGCAGCTGTAGCATCTCATGGTGTTATAGTGAACAATAATGTGTCCTACTTAATCACATATCCAACACCTCATGATGTTATAAGATCTTTCATTATATCTCCTTTCATAAGATCTAAATTCAAAAGATTTGTGACCATATCCATTACATGAATAACAATGCCCATGAAAAATACTTTCATACCTTTGCTTTGGTGTCCCAAGAGTAGCTTCTTGAGGTGGTCCTTGCTTTGTTCTTGCTTTGTAGATGGTTGTTTTGCAACATTGTCTTCTTCCTTTGATGGACTTACCTCATGCTTCTTTGAGGTGCTTTCTTCAACATATGTAGCTTCTTCTTTGTATCAAAGACCTGATTTATCAAGTGGTGTTCTTTGAATTTCCAAGATCTCATCCAATATTTGTGATCTATTCAAGAATTTGTTTGACTTCTCCACTTTCTTTCAAAGATCAACAATTTCAGCTTCTAACTTACAACATGACTCTTCCTTTTCTTTTATTTGATTCTTCAATAGATCCTCTATTCTTTTGGCTTCTTCAATTTGGGTCTTGAGATGGACAATGGTTTCAAAACTTTTGCTAATCTCATCATCTACATTTATATCTTATTTTCCATTCTTTAGTCTTGTGATCTCTTCTTCCTTTTCTTCTAATTGAGACTTATTTCTCTCTTCTTGTTCCTTGAGCATTTCTTTTATTTTCAAGATGTGCCTTAGACTCCTCCTAAGAAAATTCTTAGTGTTATCCGAAAGATAGTTATAGTCTATATAATAATGATCACTTCTATATCTATATAAACCCTCCTCAACTTCCTTTTGAGGTTTTAATAGATTTTCTTCTATTCTTTTCATGGGATAATTACCATCAAACTTTACACAAACTGTTTCTAGATATTATTCTTCACTTGTAGAGAAAAAATCATCATCATCATTGCAATCAAGGGTTTTTGAGGGTTCTTTACCTTCATTTGAAATATCTTCATGATCTTCCATTTTTCCAACATCAACAAATAATTATTTTTCTTCATTTGAAATGTCTTCAGGATCTTCCTTTGTGTTATCATCACTTGATTCATTATCTTAACTTGAAATTTTTTCAAGATCACATTTAGAAATAATACAATCAAGGTTTTTTGGAGATTCTTTACCTTTAATGATCTTGATGGATTGATCTTCAATATCTTCCTTCTCCTTCTTGCTTTGATGCATCTCCTCTAGATTTAGCCATATATGCTTGGCAGAAGTGCATTGTCCTCTCTTTTATAGGGCTTGAGAGTCCACTAAGAATGGTGTTGAGAGCCAATGCATCATTCTTCTTTCCTTCCTTTTGATCTGCAAACTTTGACTTGTTCTTCAATGAAACTGATCCATCAATGGTTTCCTTCCAAATAGCTGCTCCCATTTCCTTCAAATCTATTCTCATCTCTATTCTTCAAGTATAATAGTTTTCCTCATCAAGGATTGGAATTTCATCATCCATTTGTGTGTCTATGGATCTCCTTCAAGCTTGTTAAGGATTGTAGTGAAGGCCTACTCTGAAAACAATTGTTGGACACACATACCACACTTAGAGGGAGGGGGTGGGGGTGAATGAGTGTGGGTCTCTTTTTCCCAAAACTTCCCTCTTACACAAAACTTCTTAGTTAACATTCAATCATTTACTCATTACCCATTGTTGTCATTTATAACCAGTTATATGTGAACATATATCAAAAATATATCATCAACAAGTCATTACCACATGGAACACAAATAATACAAGATGTATGTACAATTTTTATTTTTATTATGGACAACAATCCAGGGGTTTTTCAACAACAACTAAATAGAGTACAACTCTACAAGAGCACCAACTTCATATGAAATACTCAGCATACATTCTTAGCACCAACTGAGCTGAGGCAACCATCCTCAACATATATCAATATGTCAATAGGTACATGACTTGTCAGTAGTGTAGCTCGCATGTGTATGCGCCCTGGCTCACTGCAACCAACGTATGTACGCAGGAAATGTATACATTAGCCTGCGTATACCTTCTGAGATATTAGGGTTTATCCTTCAATATTAACGCAGATCCTTTGCAACCAATATATCATTCTCTTCTACCTCTGATTGTCCAATCTGACCACCAACTAGTCACAACACATCCAAGCTTTCCAATAGTCTACTCATGATCCACAACCAATCAATATGAATGCTATCTCAATCATGTATAAACAACCAGTATACCATAGAAATCATGTCACCATTCAATCACAAGAGTATTTCTCACTCCATCAACCAAACTGAAACACATCATAGAAGCTATATCAAGAATTCCTTAAGCATTCACAAAACATCAAACAATAGTATCCATCAAGATAATAATGTAACCATACCAGTGTTTTAGTGGCAGATCTGAGCCCATAGAATGTAGATATGGAACCTACCTCATCATCCAAGAACTTGGCACCAACTCAAACACAAGTATTCATAATTCCATTCACTGTACGCGCCTTGTCCTCATACAACCTGCGTATGTATGCACCCTGGCCCATTACAACCCGTGTATACCTCAAAAACATGGGTTTCTGAAGATCCAAGACCTTTTCCACCAAGATCTCCGATATTGCCGAAACTTTGATGCATCCATGAGATCCTCCTCTCGCTCTCTTTCTCAGAATAGATCTTCAATCATGCTCAAGAGATCCATACCAAAGATTCTCTCACAAGAATCTCTCCATTGATCCTCAAAAGACATTCTCACAAGAAGCTCTCCATTGATCCTCAAAAGACATTCTCAAAATAATCTCTCCATTGATCCACAAAAAGGATATCATGCAAGAGTCCATAGCTATCTTATTTATACTTTCACCCTCTAGGTCACTTAACCCATTTCTAGGTCACTTAACCTATTTTCCTTATTTTAGGGTTAACCACTTTCCATAAATAGAAAGTTCTCCAACACTTTATCATTTAAATATTCCTTCTTGATTTTGTCACCTTGATTTAGTATTTAAATAATCCACCTTGACTTTGTCACTTTAATTTATCATTTAAATACCGATTTCTTATTTTAGGTCACTTTGACTTGTTTGACCTTGGGGGCTGTAAGCCTTCATGTGGGGGTCCTTCATCTTCTTAAGGCCATAACTCTCAAACCATGAGGAGTTATGTGACATTCCACATACCACCAGAAATGGCATGACAAGAACTATCCATCTAGGATAGTTTCACCAACAATTTCCTTGATCTTCATATCATTATTCCATATACAAGCATGGGTCCTCCAACCATTCTTCTAGGATAACTCAATCTGCAAAGCATCTTCCCGTGAGGGTTTTCACCATAAGGGGACCACTTTGCATATAATCCATTTGTGCACTTTATCAATCATGATAAGACAATAATGAGTCATTTTTTCATCAAACAAACTATGCATCATATATCCAAGAATCCATCTTTATCATGTATCAATGACAACTCATTGATCCTTGTTCATATATGCATCATATCAATGATCCATCTTCATCAATTGGTTTCAAATTTGAAATATATCATTCTCATCAAGGACAATACATATTACATTACATCAATCATCAATCAATCACTAGACATCAATCAATCAAACCATTTCCATCAATGACAACATGATCCAGTCGATACCTTGGGCCTCTAATCATATTTATCTTGATATGCTAGACATGTCTTCACATTTGTCATCCTCTACCTCACCTTCTTATTTGAATCCTAGTTTTGGGTCTGGGGGCATGATGCCTCCTTATTCTACATTTTTGTTTGACGAGAGTCTATTCCCTCAATCCACTCTCATGGTGGGAGGTTGGAATCTTACTTCCCATAGATCCAATCCTAGATTCATTTTTCTAGGAGAAAATGCTCAAATGGGTGGACATTATAATTATTACACCATGTCCATCTATCCTTCTTCTGCTATGTCGGTTCCTATGAACATTTTTTCCATGGCAGACCTCCATCTGTCCTCTAGTGTTTCATTTTGGGGGAGTCAATTTTATAGTATGGGTAACCCACTTCATAAATTTCCTTCATCTAGGGGAAAAATATATCCTCACATGAGTAACCCTTGTTATGTCGCTTTCTCTTTGCTAGTGGATTCATTGGTGTCCATGCCCTTACACCCCTTCATGCATCAATTTGTAGAAGGATACTATCATGCCAGACAGGGCCATGGTGTATACTAGAACCCTTCCTGTTACACATTATTTTCATCATCCCTATGATCGTTAATGATGTAAACCTATCTATTGCCTTCAGAAGGGGTCAGTGGCCTGAGTTCCTAAAGGGAGAAGGGAGAAGAACTTCTCCTGAGAAAAGAAATTGCTTTTTCCTATGTAAAAACCTTATAAAAAGGGAAGTTCGCAAGTTGCTATATAGGCAGGGTGCAAGAATGACCCATTCTCGCAGGTTGCACTATAGCCAGGGTGCGAGGTGTTCGCAGGTTTCTCTATAGCTAGGGTGCGAGAATTCCAGAACGTGGGAAAAATGAGTGTTTTATCGAATCTTCTAGAAGGAGAAACTTCTATGGTGAGGTGGCATCCGAATGGTTTGGATCTTACTCTCTTTCATGATTTAGTGGTATCATCCTAACCTCCTCACCTTATCCTCTTCAACTTATAAAAGGAGAGGAGTTCTCATGGAGAAAGTTAGCTTGTGGGTTCTTGTTCTTGAGCTTTGTTAGCTTTGGCTTGGTTAGAGTGGCTTTGAGATTTGCTTTGTCAAG
>SNQJ01S0042917.1:11395-31572 GCA_010110895.2 Picea sitchensis | reverse complement strand
AGCCACCTTTCGGTTGTAGCCAGAGAACATAGGGGGTTGTATCCTCCTTCTTGTTGTAGCCAGAGAATTGGGGAGTTGGAGCTTCCCTCAGGTTGTAGCCTGAGAAACTAGGGGGTTGGAGCCTCCTTCTAGTTTCAACTAGAAAACAAAGGAAGTTAGTGCTTCCAATGAATGTAATTCTTCAAGACATATAAGAAAAAAAAAAATTCTCCCAATTTGGGTTTCCACATAAAACACTGGTGTACTATGTATGTATGTGATTATTTATTTATTACTGCTCATTATTGGATAATAATTCTACATTGATATAACAATTGAAGAAAAAGGATTATAATTACATTATTATTTATTCACCCCCCCTCTCAATAATCCAACAAGTGGGCCTTTATTAATATAGTGGACCTAGTCCACCTTACATTGAAATGACCACATTCTCATATATTAAATGACTTCCACTAATAATACATAACCACATTCCCATTGGGTATCTCCCTAGGTACCCCATATTTCCTCCCTAGGTATACTACATTCCATCCCCCTTCACATGTTTCGTCCTTGAAACATGAAAATAAACCATACAATATAACTGGCTAAGCAATGTAGCCAACTGGTACCAAGTATGACCATCCATCCATCCCAATGGAAGTCAAACATGATGTCCATCTGCTACCTTTTTTCCCTAATATTTCTCTACATCATGTCGGGGTTTCCATGTGATTTTTTTTGTATCTTGAGCTCCTCCTGTAGTGACGGTACTCCTCCATGCACCTCTTAATCGATTTCATGTCTAGTGCCCTGCTGGTGCATAAATGTGTTGATTCACACATCATTTCCTGGACGATTGTTGTGTCTCTGTATGATTTGGATGGATATATACAACAACTATAGGAATCTGTTCTTTTTTATTCAAACCTACAACACTTTGTGCCTTTGAGTCAATGACCTCCTTAGCTTCCTGATTATGTCCTTCCAATAGTTTTTTTTTATCTCCTTCTGTATACTTTTCCTCTGATTCAACTTCAGACTCGGTAATAACTTATTTGTTAGCCTCCATGGGCCCATATTTCTTACTAAGAGACACATCTTGCAATGTGATTTTATTTTTCTTGTACCACAACTTCAAAAACTTCTTTTGCACATTAATATTAATGGTACCCATTGATTCTATCCAAGGATATCCCAAAACAATATCCACTTCATCCATATCCATAGCATAAATATCTATATGCAACACATATTTATCCATGGTAATTCTCAAATCTTTAACAATTTGAACATTTTCACCCTCAACCTATGTGCTTTGAATATTCTTTACTGGAACTTACAATCTATTAACCAATTGAACATTAATAAAATTTTGCTCGCAACTGGGGTTAATAGAAACAATGTCATTTTCTTTATGAATACAACCAAGAACTTGTGATATAGATTTTCCACATGAAAATAAACACTTGGTGATATATTTATCCTTACTATTTGTATGAGACCACTTGTCTAAAAGTAATTTTTCAAGTGCTTCCACAGAAAGTGACATCCACTCAGAATGGTGAAATAATTTCCACCATATGAGAGCATCACCTTTGAAACCCCATTCTACAAAAGATTTCCACTTCCCTTTCCATAATGACTTGTGAGATTTTATAAATTATTCAATACTAGGGCCATCATCTCTTCCATTAAAAATTATCATGCTTGGAATAAATATTAAAAAAAAACTAGGATGTAGAAATAACTTACTGTAGAAAATCGTGACGTTTTCCGGAAAAACCCTAAAAACTGTTGAATTTAAAATGCTCATAACTTTACTTCCCGGACTCCATTTTGATTTTTTTATTTTTTTTCAAATTGAGTATTTTTCCAAGAGGAATTCAAATATCAAATTTTTTGTTCCAAATTGATGTCATAAATCTTCATATATAAACCTGAAGTGCGCCGGCCTATTTTTCTTCCCTAGAAACATTCTGCAAAAAGAGCAAAAACTTCTTCCCTTCTTTGGCCAAGGAAAGTGCTCTGATACAAATTGTTAAGAACTTGAATAGATATACAAATATAATCACTAAAAATATTGAATACACAATAGATCCACAGAGAAATATAGAAAAACACACTTTATTATAGAAAACCCTTGAGGTAGAGAAACACTATACAATGGATCATATTCTGGAAGGGATCCTCTCCTATTCACTTGCCTCTTCGAGGGGGCTTCCTCCTATTGATCTATGGCTCCAAATAAAATACAATACTTGAGATCTACAAAAGGTGCAAGTCTACATCATGTGAATAAAGGAGTTGAGGTCGAGCATAACAATACTTCGTTTGATTACCGGTCATTAAGGTATACCATTAACAAATGTGAGACAACCTACTGATGATGAAAGTAGGTATCAAGGAACTGAGTACATTTTTACAAGTGTGAATAAAGGAGTTGACTTCAAACACTTGAAGAATCCATCGATCAGGAGATATTGATGTATTCCCAACTATAGATAGAAACAGAACCTGCCACTGATGACTGCAAGCCTCTAGGTACTCATAGGACTCTAGGCCTTGTTTCCAAAATAGATGGGCTAAAGTTGATGGAAGGAGACTCACTGAAAGGAGATAATTAAGGAATCTCTCACCAGTCAACACAAGGTACAAAGTAATAGCTTGATTATTTGGAGGAACTCAGAAGAATAACACGTTCATGAACCAACGACCCTGTGCGTCTTTCACATGCACCAGGTGCAAGCAGTGCATGAAAAAGACCCTTTGAATAAAATCCAATAATAAAAAACATCGAAAAAGGCAAGGAAACCACCAATAAGGCTAATGCCATCCAATACACTGCACGAATCCCATTGTGTGAATAGATTTCTTGTCGTCAAACATAAGGGACACCCCCCCCAGTCAGTGACCAATAAGGATATGTCGATTGTTGGGTTCACATTTACCTACCCATGCTGAAAGTAGGACCAGGGTGCATGATAGGAATACAACTTCTGTTGATTATTTGGGTTGGTTTTCATTGATTTCAACCCTTAAAAAAGTTTGGTAGAAAATTTCGGTAGCACAAAGGTTTGGGTAATGGACCCATGATTGTTTGATGTATAATGTTATGATTTTTAGTATATTTGAACGTAAGCCTATTCTATACAGATAGTACATGTCATGCCATTTCTGGTGGTATGTGGAACGTCACATAACTCCTAACTGTTAGATATTTATGGCCATGTAAAGTTGGAGAACCCTCATGAGTCATCTAGAAGCCCCAAAAGGTCAAAGTTGTCAAAGTGGTTGCAAAGAAGAAATTGTTTAAATAATAAAGTGAATTGATGAGTGTACTATAAGTCAAAGTGGATACAAAATAAATTATTTAAATAATACATTTAATGGATAAATTACTAAGTGGACAAGTGGTTAGAAGTGGGTTAGCCCTAAAATAAGGAAAGTGGTTTAAGAGATTTTAGAAGGTAAATAATAAATTGAAGTGATGAGAGTACTATAAGTCAAAGTGGATACAAAACAAATTATTTAAATAATAAAATTAATGGAGAAATACTAAGTGGAGAAGTGGTTAGAAGTGGGTTAACCCTAAAATAAGGAATGTGGTTTAAGATGGTTAGAAGGTAACCCCTTGAGGAAGCTACATAAAATTATAAATAGGAGACAGGGGTCTCTCATTTTAATCACACTTGAGAATGTTGAATATCTATAAGTGGCTGAGGTAACCAGAGGATATATAAGCCAAATTTCAGAGAGAACGTGAAGTAAATAAGGCTGAAATTCAAGGGAGGATAAATTCTTTTGATGATGCTTTCTAATGTTTGTTATTTACAGGTCATCTCACCATTTTCACAATAACTTTTTTTCTAGACTGATTCAGACTGTAAAATTGGGAGGCCGTTGAGGAAACATATCCAAGTAGCTGTGATACAAATTTATGCTTGTGGGTTGTTGGATTTTTGGAGTTACACTCCGTGAAAAATAGGGTTGTTGGATATTCCTAAAACTAGTCTAAAAAGGTGTTTCAAGTAAAAATGTCATAAATTATTCATAACAAATCCAAATTCAGAGATGTATTAGTTAGAGTACAATATGTAGTATGTTGTGTACTATTTTCAGATCTATACAACAAATATTCCTTGTGGGGCATTCTCTACAAGTTCGATCTCTAGAATAAGCCATAATTCAACAAGGTATGTCGTTGTTTCTATAACTCATTTTCTGAGAGGTTCCAAGTAGTGAAATCTAGAGGAATTGCATAAAAGACACTAAAGAACATTTTGTACCATTTTCATATCTTTATTCGTTACAGGTACATATTTATGATTTGTTAGCACTTTGTATATCTGTTCAGCTGATAAATAGACAACGAAGGTAACTTTTTCAACCAACTTTGAGACCCAAAACTAGCCTTTCGGATATGGAGAGGGCTCTCTCAGAAATGGCATGATCTCCATGCAGTATATGAATTTGAAAATAATGGCTAGATTTAACACCTATGATATGATGGGTTCTAGTTATATTGGCACAGGAAAGTAAGAGTTGGGCTATGGGGTCAGTCTGAGGAAGAGACAGGACAAATGACTCAGTGACTGAACTTGAGAGGATAAGGCTAGGTGAGCAACATACTTCAGTGTAAAATTGTAGCGTGTGGTGGGAGAAATTAGAAGAAGTAACTCAGGAGCACTGTTGTAGATGAATTCAGAGTTCACTTTAGAGGAAAATGTTTTGTCTAAGTGGTGTGAACAAGGGGTGATGTACTACGAATCCATAGGTTCAATAATTCATTCTGAAATAGACAGAAAAATATATGAAATAAAGATAACAGGAAAGAACATATGAAAATAAAGAAGTACAATACATCCAACTATTACAACTAGAATCTTATCATCAAGCTACAAGACCTTTTCATTAAATTTCAGTCAAAACTTAGATTACATACAATAGTTGTTATCTACCACATTTTCAAACCAACCCTCTTTACATGAAAATCATCCCCATATATAGAAAACTCATGTTACCCTTGTCTTCTAGGGTCGAAATACTTCCTCCTCGAATCATGGATTTTGTTTTCTTTGAAAGAGAACAATAACTTCAAAAGATACACTAAAAATAGAAAACCCAACTTTGCCAAATCATAATCGTCACCGAAATATTGTTTACAATCATTTATCATTATCAACAGTAGACCCTATGGTTTTCATAAGTCATCATTTTCAGTACTAGACACTATGTCACCCCTGCACAGCAAGTATGCTACGCAACCGTAACCTACAGCAAAAACGCAGCAGAATGCGCAACAAACTAGGAAGCTAGGCGTTAAATATGACATCGTATCTCACTAATAAAAACCTATTTTTAGAAATTCAGAGAGGTTTTTTTATTTAAGCTCGTTATAAAGAAAAACCTCTCTTGGTTTCTTTAAATTCATCCCCAGGTGGCCGAAATGCGGGTCAAAAAAATATGTCTCGGACAAGAAGTCATTGAAGATGAAAAATAGGGCTCAAATATTCCTTCAAATATCCCAATCCATGACACATTTTTCAAATCTAAGAGAGGTTTTTATTACTTGGATTGTCATCAAGAAAAACCTCTCGGGAATTTTCAAAATTCCTCTCTAGTTGGTCAAAAAATTATCTTAAATTTGACCACTAAACCAGTCATTTGTGCAATGCGACCTGTAGCATATGCACAGGAAAATCCACTGCGCGACAACATCCTATGCATGACAGAATCCAGTGCATGACAACATCCAATGCGCGACAACATCCATTGTGCGACAACATCCTATGCGCGACAACATCTACTGTGGGACGAAATCCACTACGCGATGCAATTCTCTACGCGACAACATTCTCTACGCGACAACATCCTCTGTGTGGTGCACAGTGAATTTTGTAGTGTGCAGTGAATTTTATAGTGTGCAGTTGCAAATGGAAATTGGAACAAATAAATGATAATCTTCCTTTTGAAAATGACCCTTGGAGATGTTAGATGTTGCCAATCATAAAAACAAGATGGGTGCTAACATGCATGACTTTGAAATTTTTTGACAAACCTATAACCTTAGCTATGAAAATCATGGTGCTAACAGCTGGCTCCAATGGGGATGCTATCTTCCCTGTGAGGTAGCAAAGAACAGTAGACCAGGTGCCAATCCATTGGTCTTCTCCCAAACTCAACTTTCCAACTGTAACTTGTAATCTTTATTAGCTAAAAACCCAAAGTTGTATATGCTCCAAACTGAAATATGAAACTAAGATGAAAATGAAAATTGTAGATTGCTAAAAGAAATGCTCGTAGTACTGAGCTTATTTTCACTCCTACCTACCCTAACTACTGAAAACTATGTCAATCAAGTGAAATCAAAATGCCAATGCAACCATGTAAGCACTTTATCCACTTTTTGGTTTCTTTGCACATGCTTGCTTCAAATCCTGTTCACTGATAAGTCATTCAAAAATTTATCTATAAATTCAAATCTCAAACAATTAAAAACATTAGGATTGTTTGTGGCCTCCACCAAAACTGCAAATGGATCCTCTAAAACATGCACAAAACAACAATCATGTTTCACCCCTTCCATTGCATCCTTGTTTTCATGTAATTCAACTTGTTGATTACCACAAAACGCTGAAAAATATGTTGAGACTGCTGGAAATAACAATGTTCTGAATCAGAAGTCAGTGTTGGTTGAAATGAAACCCCTAGTGGAAAGCAATCCATATCTAACACTGATGTTGATTTACCATCATATTTATTTCCAAGCTGGTAGTTGATCATAGGCTACAAATCTAAACTGAAACAACTTTCCATGTAATCAACAATAGGGTCATTAAAAGTATGAGAAGGGTTTTGGTCCTCTTCACTGATAACAATTTTCTCATGTAAAACAATGTCATTGTGAATGCAATCAAACTTCATTGCTTCAACAATTTGAAAGAAGAAAAAAAAATGGCAAGGTTCTCTCACTTGATTCAAAACCTTCTTCATTTTCTTCACTGCTTTCATATGCACATTTTTCAATTTCTTTGGATTTCTGAACACACGCATTTTCAGATTCATCTTCGACCAATGGTTGTAATTTTGAACTGATAAAACCTTCCATATAACAAGAAACAGAGTCATTAAACACATGAGAAGATTGTTGCAATTTCTTGTCAATTGTTTTCCATGAATCAATGTGATTTTGCATCATCACGCATTCCTATGCCTTAGTGATGGCATTTAAATTTTATTTCAACAATTTAAATGAAGAAAAGCATAAAGGTAAATAATTTCCTTCAGCTGATTCAGTACTTTCTTCATATTCTTGTTTGTGACTGTGATATGTAGGTTGATTGCTCTCATTACACTGCTGAAAATGAACATTTTCTGATACAGAACATGCAGTTGGTTGTTCCAGGAAGTCAACCTCATAATCATGATCATGTTCATCATATAAAGACAAATCAACAACATCTGCAATGTCATCTAACAAGAAAAAGCTTGGGACAACAACCTACTCTTCAACAAGCTGATTTGCAAATTCATTTTCTTGACTGTCTACAAATGAATACATAAAACAATCAACCCCATGCTTATCATGGGATGGATTAGAAGCTAAATTAACACCTTCTTTTTCAATAAATGGAATATAATCCTTTGCAAAATCATCATCATTTAAATCTTCAAGAGGACATATGAAATTATTAACCCTCTTCTCAAGATTCAAATCAATTATTCTTTATTCATATTCATTGTCATGTTCTTTAGCATCCAAATCCTCATTTCGAATATGTTTATATGCTTGAATATTTTCCTCAACTTCCTGAGCATTGTTGAACATTTGTTGCAAAGACATAGACTTCCTCTCCATCAAAATAAAATATAAGTTTGATTGAAAGGTTGTTACATAATGGAGCATGGTAGCAACTTCAAGAGGTTGTACTTCCTTAGGCAGTTTATAATAAAGACTAGCAAACCTCCTGCTGAAATTTGAGATGGTTTCATCTTTTATTCTTCTCATGGCATAAAAATCTGAAAGGAGTAGATCCCGTGACTTTTTCTCACCCCAAAACCTATGGAAAGATTCCTTTAGTTCATCCCACAAGCTAATCGACTGAGGATGCAAATGTATGAACCATGCTTTGGCATCTCCCTGTAACGACTGAGAAAAGGCCCTCATAGACACATCATCATGTTCGATCTCAAAAATGTCTATGAAATGATCAAATACCTAAATATTTTATTCAGCTGATTGTCCATCAAGCTCTCCATCAAACCTAGGAAGATACTTATAATGTTTCAGAGGAAAGTCATGAAGGATGGAAGGAAATTTAAGAGGACTGTATGTTTCTTTAATCTTGGAGGGTGTAGGATTAAGAACAGAAGGTACAAGCTCAAATTTGGTTTCATTAATCTCACAAGAATGATCCTGAACATCATATGGCTCAGAGGAAGGAGCTTGGTGAATATAAATTATTCAAGAAGAAGGAGGTATACCTACAGTTTGCAATGAAGGATATACAAGGGTAGATCTCTGGGCTTCATTTAAGTGAAGAAATATTCTTTTGAAAAACTCAGGAAAGGACAAGAAGATATTGATCAAACAGAAAAGTACTTATTGAACTAAACTTAAGATCGAGTACCTTATTTTCCATACTACTCTTCCATATCTCTGTCAATAGGTCTCATTCTCCAGTAGAGTATTTGAATCACATTTGAAGCTTGATTGGAGTCGCCATGAAAACTTTATCTCTGGATTCTTTTGCCAGTGGAGTCAACTTCAACTGATTTTCTTATGTGTTTAGTCACCAGAGAAGAAATACAACCAATATGTGCCTAAGTGTCTTCTTCTCTTAAACCTTAGAACTGAAACAATGTCGTTCTTCCCAGGGAAAGTTTCATTCAATTCCGTCTCTGATAGCGGCGCCAGAATGTTAGCACTCCGTAAATTTGTTCGGTTGATAAACAAATGACGAAGGTAAATTTTTCATCTAACTTTGTGACCCGAAACTAGCCTTTCCAATCTGGAGAGGGCTCTCTCTGAAATGGAGCAGTCCCCTCACAGGATATGACTTTGAAAATAATGGCTAGATTTAACACCTATGATATGATGGGTTTTGGTTATATTGGCGTAGGAAAGTAAGAATTGTGTTATGGTGTCAGTCTAAGGAAGAGACAAGATAAATGAGTCAGTGACTGAACTTGAGAGGATAAGGCTAGGTGAGAAACAACCTTCAGTGTAAAACCGTAGTGTGTGGTAGGACAAATTACAAGAAGTAACTAAGGAGCATCATTGTGGACGAATTCAGAGTTAGCTTTTGAGGAAAGCGTTTTTTCTAAGTGGCGCGAATAAGGGGCATTGTACAACGAATCCGTAGGTTCGATAATTCATTCTAAAATAGATAGAAAGAGATATGAAATAAAGATAACAGGAAATCACATATGCAAATAAATAAGCACAATACATCTGATTGTTACAACTAGAATCTTATCATCAAGCTACATGACCTTTGCATTAAATTATAGTCAAAACTCAGATTACATACAATAGTTGTTGTCTACCACATTTTCCAACCAACCCTGTTTACATGAAAATGATCCCCATATATAGAAACCTCATGTCACCCTTGGCTTCTAGGTTCAAAATACTTCCTCCTAGAATCATGGATCCATTTTCTTTGAAAGAGAACAATAACTTCAATGGATACACTAAAAATAGAAAACCTGACTTTGCCAAATCATAATCATAACCGAAATATTATTTACAGTCATTAATCATGATAAACATTCGATCCTATGGTTTTGATAAGTCATCATTTTCACTGTTGGACACTCTGTCACTCCTGCATAGCAATTTTTCTACACAACAGTAACCTACAGAAAATACGCAACGGAATGTGCGGCAAAATGGGAAAATAGGCGTTAAATATGGCATCATATCTCACTGACAAAAAACTATTTTTAGAAAATTAGAGAATTTTTTGTATTTAAGCTCATTATAAATAAAACATTCTCTCGGTTTCTTTAAATTCATATCCAGTTGGCCGGAATGTGTGTCGTAAAACCATGTCTCAGACAAGAAATCATGAAAGCTGAAAAATAGGGCTCAAATATTCCTTCAAATCTCCCAATCCGTGACACATTTTTCAAATATGAGAGAGGTTTTTATTACTTGGTTTGTCCTAAACAAAAACATCTCAGAGATTTTGATATTTCTTCTCCCGTGGTTAGAAAATGATCTTGAATTTGACCACTAAACCAGTCATTTGCGCAGTGCAACTTGTAGCATGTGCGTAGGAAAATCCACTGTGTGACAACATCCTATGCACGACAAAATCCACTACGGGACAACATCCTATGCGCGACAGAATCCACTGCATGAAAACATCCTATGTGAGACAACATCCATTGTGTGACATCATCCTATGCACGACAACATCCACTGTGCAACGAAATGCACTGCACGATGAAATTCTCTACGCAACAACATCCTCTGTTTGACATCATCCTCTGCGTGGTGCACAATGAATTTTGCAATGTGTAGCTGCAAATGGAAATGGGAAAAAATAAATGATAAGATTCCTTTTGAAAATGACCCTTGGAGATGTTATATGCTGCCAGTCATAAAAACAATATGAGGGATAACATGCATGACTTTGCAAATTGTTGACAAACCTATAACCTTAGCTATGAAAATCATGGTGCTAACATGATTAATGCAAGTTAGGGTTGTTTATTAATCCAAAATTAGTCACGTGAGACTAAAGTAAAGTTTGATAAAATGCTAGTCTCTTTTTGTTAAAGTTAAGAAAGGTTTTCATGTATGTTATCATATGCACCAAGTCTATTACAGAGTTACAAATCAGATTTGGATCATGAAATTGATGAGGGATTTTGGTTGAGGTATTTTTACAAATAGAGGTTGTAAAAAAGTGAGTTTGTGGCACGTGGTTTGATGTAAAGGTTTATGGTATTTGGTTGTGGATAGTGTGATGTATTTCTATAGAATTGTTTATGGTTATATTGGTATATGGTTTAGGTACATGTTGGGTACATGGTTGAGACAAGTAGTTGATGAGTTGGCACACAAATGAGGTGTATAGTTGATGATGTTGGTACATATTGGTGAGTCATAGTTTATGTGTATTTGATGCATGATTGGTACATGTCTGGTGTATGGTTGATGCACTCATTGATGGTACAGGTTGAGGTACAGGTTGGTGCATGTTTGATGCAATGTTTTATGGTATAGGATGATTACAGGTTGAGGTACAGTTTGATGCATGGTTGATGCAATTATTTATGGTACAAGCTGATGATAGGTTGGCTGGTATAGGTTGGTGCATGGTTGATGCACTTGTTTATGGTACAATTTGATTACATGTTGATTGGTACAGGTTTACAACAGTATATCTCATAGTGATAATGTGACAGTGGTTCGATCATTCTACTTTTATTTTAGGGCAGTTAGAAGGGGAAAAGACAGGTTGTTTTATCCACCTTGCGGTTGTAGTCAGAGAATATAGGGGGTTGTAGCCTCCTTCTTGTTATAGCCATAGAATTGGGGAGTTGGAACTTCCCTCAGGTTGTAGCTGAAGAAACTAGAGGGTTGGAGCCTCCTTTGAGTTGCAGCCGAAACATAAAGGAAGTTGGTGCTTCCAATGAAAGTAAATCTTAAATACATATAAGAAAAAACATTATGTGGTTTTCTCCTGCTTTGGGTTTCCACGTAAAAACACTGGTGTATTCTATATGTGTATGATTTCTCATATGTTCATTGTTTATTTACTCTGCAACTATTGGATGATAATGTTACATTGATATAAAACTTGCATTTTGTGGTTAAAAAATATTATATTTCTCTATTACTAATTCACCCCCCCTCTCAGTAATCCAACAATTGGTATCAGAGACAGTTCCTTCAAGAATCAGTTCAACCAATAAAAGGTAGATCATGGAGAGAAAAAACATGTATAAACATGGAATGTCACAGTTTGATGGACAAAAGTATGCATTCTAGAGTAGAAGGATGAAAACATGTATAGAGGCACAAGGATTTGAAATTTGGCAATCTATACTAGATGGTTACAAAGAACCAACAGTTTCGCCAACAAGTGAAAGAGAAATAAAACTCGGTCAAAATAATACCAAAGACACAAATTCACTTCTGAATGGTGTTGGTGAATTGGTATACACCAAAGTTATGCATTGTAAATCCGCTAAAGAGATTTGGGACAAACTTCAAAATATTTATGAAGGAGATTCAAAAGTCAAAGAAGCAAAGCTTCAAACTTACAAAGGTCAGTTCGAACAACTAAAGATGAAGGAAGATGAGAATATTGCAGCTTACTTCTTACGATTCAATGAAACAGTAAATGAAATCATAAGATTGGGAGAATAAATTAAAGAATCTGTAATTGTTCAATAGGTACTAAGATCTCTTACTATGAGATTTGATCCTAAGATTTCAGCACTAGAAGAAATAGTATATCTCCAAAGGAAAATCTATATATAAAAGAAACAACCTTCAAAGAATGCAAAATGTCAAATCAAAAGGGAAAGAAAAAAGAAAAAGAACATAGCATCAACAATGAAATCTCAGAAGATGAAGAAGAAATGACCAAAGTTGTCAAGAGATTGAAAAAGGGAACCAACGACAGATATAAAGGTAAGCTTCCATTGATTTTTTTTAATTGTGATGGTATTGGTAATTTTGCTAACCAATGTCCTCATAAGAAAAATAAGGGGAATATTGAAGATTACTCAAACATAAAACAAACATATAAAGGAAAAAGAACCACAAAGAAATTTTTCAAGAAAAACTTATGCACCAAAGAAGATATCTCCTCGTCAGATGAATATGAAGTTAGTGGTAGTGAGAAAAAAAGATTTATATTCATGGAAGTAGAAGAATATGATAAAGAAGACACCGAAGAAGAATATGAAGAGGAAGAAGTCGACTACTGAGAATAATTATTGACTGCCATAGAAGTTATAAGAAGAGAAGAGAAGTAAAAAAAAAATCTACAAGCGGAACTAGACAAGAAAGAAGACACTCCAGAACTAGAACAAATGATCACAAATTTGAAGGTTCGAATAGAAGAAGATAAAAGAATTGAAGAAGCACTCAAATAACAACTAGAAGAAAGAGACAGGATCATTGGAAATTTGGAAGAAAATATTGTCACATTAATAAACGATATTCAAAAGAAAAATATGCAGAACAACTCAAAAGTTTTGGATGACATTATCAACATTCAAAAGCCTCATGGTGACAAGTCCAGACTTGGATACAATCAGAAAGAAAATGGATCAAGCTACAAAACAACAAAACAAGAAACATATCCAAAATGCTATGCATAAATAATCAAAGGGGATAGGAAGACCTACAAGGAACATTACAGGGACACTCCTCCTCCGAGAAGATTCAGATTTCAAAATCAAGGAACGACAAAAAATGATAGGCCTCAGGAAGAAGAAGGATTCATAAGAGTAACTCCTTTCAGAAGATCTTCAAATACCAAGTATCAAGCTATCTTTTTTGGTTTATTTTATGCATGCAATAATTTTGGAAATAAAGCTATGAATTGTAGAGCTAACAGCAGGAACATAAACAACTTTGAAAGTCATACAAAAAAGGGTTATCCAAGAAGGCCTAATGAAACACAGAGAAGACGTTACAACAAGTTTGAATCATTGAGCACTGAAGTATAATGATACAAGTGTAACAACTTTGGACACATGGCCAAAGATTGCAGAATGATAGTCCCTCCTAGAGAGCCACAACAAAACAACAACAATTATAGACAGGAACCTCAGAAGATAACATGGATAAGAAAGTAGAATTAGTGTATCAATGAAGAATGAAAACTCGCTCTACAAGCTAAGAAGAAGAAGCATGGTTGGTATGTTGGTAGTGGTTTAAAACACGAAGAACATGTGAATAAAGACCAAGTCCCAGATATCACAAGATTGTAAATAAAACAAGATGAAGAAAATTTTATAGAGAAAAGGAAAGATGTCAGATACAATTTTTTTTGGAAAATAACGGAAATAAAAGAAGGAAAGGTAAATAACGAACAAATTCAAGAGATTGTACTTTCAGGAACTATAGTGAGAGATCAATCCACAAATAGAAAGAAATAAGTCAAATCTTAGAGATATGATGAATCTACTAATGAAGATGATGATGAATACACTTCAGAGTAGGAATTTTTCTGATCCATTTGGCTTAGAGACTCCCAGATAATATGAATAATAGACAGGGGGAGTCTATATAGTAGCTAAGATAGACAAGTGAACCATCCTTCGAGCAACTTGCAAAGTTTGAGTAGACAGATGCAGTGCATTTAGTTAGCAAATGTACAATATCATATATTAATCAGGTGTAGTAGTAATTCATGAACGTACAGTGACATATGAGTCAAAATTATGGACAGTTTTGTAGCAGAGTCTTGGACAGTATGGACAGAAATGGATTCCTAAGAACTCTCAGCATGTTTGGGAAGATATATGACAGTGGATGATAGCATAGATTCAAAATTGACAGATAGTTTTTGGACACATACAATGCATACAACAATTCACATTCAAAAAAAATTAATGCTCATAAACAACAATGAAAAACTCCCTATGAGCTATTGAAAGGAAGTGCAGGCAACAACCTATGCATCAAGGTAAATCAAGATAGTATTTTATTAATTGAAATTTATGTTGATGATATTTTTTTTGGAAGTACTAATGATAGGTTGATCCAGAAATTTGCAAAGGACATGCAGAATGAATTTGAAATGCCATTACTAGAAGAACTATCCTTTTTTTCGAGTCTTCAAATATGTCAAAGAAACCGAGGAATTTTTATTTCTAAAACTAAGTATATCAAAGAAATGCTAAAGAGGTTCGGAATGGAAGATTACAAACCAATTACCACTACTATGAAAACCAGTTGCAAGTTAAGAAAAGATGATGATTCAAAGTCTACGGACCATAGGCAATATAGGTCAATGATTGGTAGCTTACTATATGTGACAACATCTAGACAAGATGTAATGCAGGCAGTTGGATAGGTGGAACGATTTCAAGAAGCACCAAAGGAATCACATGTATTAGCAGTGAAGGGGATTTTCAGATATCTCAAAGGAACAAAAGAGTTTAGACTATGGCATCCAAAAGGAAAGGACCTATCACTTATTTTCTACACAAATACAGATTGGGCAAGTTGCATTGATGACTGACGAAGCACTAGTGGAGCAAAGTTTTACTTGGAAATACAGGTTGAGTATGATGATCCCATTCTAATATATTGTGATAATACAAGCGCCATAATTATCTCAAAGAACCTAATGATGCACTCCAATATGAAGCACATTCCAATCAAGTATCACTTTCTATGGGAAAATGTTGCAGATAATAACATCATAGTTGAATATGTGGGTACACAAGAACTAGTGGAAAATATCTTTACAAAACTGCTTCCACCGGAAGCCTTTGAGTATTTTCATCAAAGACTTAGAGTAATTTCTACTCCAAAATGAATTATTTTGAATGCTTATCTTATATGTCTTAGATTTACATGAGGAAGCACCATAAAGGGGAAAGTTCAGGTTGGGAGATTAGTTTCGGGAAGAGTTTAGTCAGGGGGAGAAGCCCTGTATGGAAATATACATTTTCCATTGATGACAAAGTGGGAGAGATTTATCATATGCAAAGGTAATTGCTTTGAGAAAGAGAACAAAGGCATGGTTCTAGGGGGAGCGATGGTCACAGGGGAAGAATCAATGATATGACTTCAGTATTGCATTAGAGTGTTGCCATCAATGCAAAAGGGGGAGATTGTTGATTATTTGGGTTGGTTTTCATTGATGTCAACCCTTGAAGAAAGTCCGATAGAGAATTCTGGTAACACAAGGTTTGGGCAATGGACCCAAGTTTTTTTATGTATAATGGTATGAGTTTCAATATATTTGAAGGTAAGACTATTCTAGATGGATATTACATGTCATGCCATTTCTGGTGGTATGTGGAATGTCAAATAGCTCCTCACGGTTAGAGAGTTATGGCCATGTAAAGTTGGAGAACCCTCATGAGTCATCTACAAGCCCCAAAAGGTCAAAGTAGTCAAAGTGGTTGCAAAGAAGAAATTATTTAAATAATAAAGTGAAGTGATGAGTGTACTATAATTCAAAGTGGATAAAAATTAAATTATTTAAATATAAAGTTAATAGATAAATTACTAAGTGGACAAGTGGTTAGAAGTGGGTTATCCCTAAAATAAGGAAAGTGGTTTAAGAGATTTTAGAAGGTAAATAATAAAGTGAAGTGATGAGTGTACTATAAGTCAAAGTGTATACAAAATAAATTATTTAAATAATAAATTTAATGGATAAAAACTAAGTGGACAAGTTGTTAGAAGTGGGTTAACCCTAAAAGAATGGAAGTGGTTTAAGATGGTTAGAAGGTAAGCCCTTGAGGAAGATACATAAAAGTATAAATAAGAGGCAAGGTATCTCATTTTAATCACACTTGAGAATATTGAATATCTACAAGTGACTAAGGTAACCAAAGGATATCTAAGTCAAATTTCAGAGGAAAGGTGAAGTAAAGAAGGTTGGAATTCAAGGGAGGATCATAAAGGTATGTGATGATATACACTATCTCTATTAAAAGTATGTGATCATATACACTAGGTCTATTACAGAGTTACAAATCAGATTTGGATGATGAAATTGATGAGGGATTTTGGTTGAGGTATATACACATAGAGGTTGTATAACAGTGAGGTTGTGGCACATGGTTTGATGGAATGGTTTATGGTATTTGGTTGTGTATAGTGTGATTTATTGCTAAAGAATTGTTTATGGTTATATTGGTATATGGTTAAGGTACATGTTGGGTACATGGTTAAGACAAGTAGTTGATGAGTCGGCACACACGTGAGGTGTATAGTTGATGATGTTGGTAAATATTGATGAGTCATATTTTATTTGTATTTGATGCATGGTTGGTACATATCTAGTGTATGGATGATACACTCATTGATGGTATAGGTTGAGGTACAGGTTGGTGCATGGTTGATGCACTTGTTTATGTTACAGGATGATTACAAGTTGAGGTATAGGTTGGTGCATGGTTGATGCACTTGTTTATAGTACAGGATGATTATATGTTGTTTGGTATAGGTTTGTGCATGGTTGATGCACGTTTTTATAGTACAGGTTGATTCCAGGTTGAGTGTTATAGGTTTACAACAATATATCATGCAGTGATAGTGTGACAATGGTTCCATCATTCTACTTTTATTTCACGACAGTTGGATGGGAAAAGGATAGGTGGTTGTAGCCACCTTCTGGTGGTATATGGAGAACATAGGTGTTGTAGCCTCCTTCTGGTTGTAGACAAAGAACATAAGGGGTTGTAGCCTCCTTCTGGTTGTATCCATAGAATTGGGGAGTTGGAGCTTCCCTCAGGTTGTATCCTGAGAAACTAGCTGGTTGGAGCCTCCCTCTTGTTGCAGCTGGAAAACAAATGAAGTTGGTGCTTCCAATGATTGTAATTCTTAAAGACATATAAGAAAAATCATTCTGTGGTTTTCTCCTGCTTTGGGTTTCCACGTAAAAACAGTGTACTGTGTATGTGTATGATTTCTCATTTGTTCAGTGTTTATTTATTCTGCAACTATTGGATGATAACACTACATTGATATAACACTTGCATTTTGTGGTTAAAAAGGATTAGATTTCTCTATTACCGATTCACACCCCCTCTCAGTAATCCAAAAACTTCATGTAACTCTAAGACACACTGAGGGTATGGTCGAAATGAAAAGTAAATAATTCTAAGAAATGACTGACACAATATTATATACATCCTTTGAATAAGAGCATGAGACATATGGAAGACTCTGGCAGCATATACTCAATGATGAAACTTTGTGATGCAGGAGGCACCACTCAAACTCTCCATAGGGACTAGAAGAGTAACATGTAGGAGGAGTAGACTCTAAGTAACGATCTCAACTTCCTAAGGTCATGCTAAGCCCAAAATTCAAATGAAAAGTGGAATAAAAAGTTTGTGCTCTGTTCAAAGATGACACGACTTCTTCCAACATGAGATAATATTATTTTCCTGCCCGTATTGTTTTGTTTTTTCATAGACAAATGAATGTTATGATACAGAGGAGGAAACAAGTGTCACAAGTAATCGAATAGTTCCAGCAATGGAGAATACCTATTCTCAATGCAAGGGGGTGCATGCAGGATATGGACACTTGGGGGAATGTTTCCTCTTAGGGTACAGGGTGTTAAGCTGCAAAGGATATAAATAAGGCTCTGCTTGGATGATGATGCAAATTGATGAGATAATAGGCTTATAATGCAAAAGTGGTAACCGAAAATAGGATCAATACTGCAAGCAAGAGAGTGAGATTCAATTAATTACAACTTAACTCCAAATAATGTCCTTTTTCATAAATTTAATCTACCTGGTCTGAAAAAGGGTTAAAATTACACCAAATAGACATCCTTTCAAATCCAATTTACGAGTGTGAAAGAGACCAGTTCTCTCAACAATCTTTTCACTTTGTGAGAGAGTCAGAAAATACCTTAAACAAGACTAGTTGATGTTGTTCTCAGAAAAATATTACGGGGGAGTCCAGGGCTCCCATGCAGGACTTGTATGGAAAGTTAAAAACATACAAAAATTTGACACAAGCTTGGGGAAACCCAAATCTTTCCAAGTCAAGGAGGATAAAATACTTGCAGAGGTTATATTTTCTACAATATATCAAAGAAAACCCCTTATCTGGAATGGTGTAGAAGAAGGAATTCGATGCTCCACAAGATCATTCCATTCAAAGGAAACCTCTCTAAGACTTGGGGGGAGTGAAATAAGAGAGACTGGGATGCTCCCTTGTTCAAAAGATACAATACTAGAAATGTTAATGATGTGATCGAAAGACACATCACCCCTCAAAACATGAGTGGTGTTGGTCTAAGATTGCGTTGGCATGATCAATGCATCAACCAAAGAAGGGTTAGAATGTTGGGAAACCAATTACAACTCAAAACCCGAAGGGCTATTAGACAGGGATTGCGCTTCTTGTACCACGATAGTGGCAAGGAAAAGGCACGTGAGGTGAACTCCTTTGCAAAGTATACAAAGGAACTTGGGTTTACGTCCTATACATCTATGCTTATCAATTGTATGAATTCCCCTAAAATGACTTACAGTGTCTAGTGACATGCTCTCATCATGACTTGCAATGACTAGCAAATCATTTTCAACATGATTTACAGAGGTGTGTTGATGAATCGCCAACATGACTGGCAGAGGTTGGTGATGTATGTGTAGTGTGACTAATAGTGACTATGGTTGTGCCCCCAACATAACTTGCAATGACTGGTTTCTAGTCTTCAACATGACTTGCAAAGGTTGTTGACCAATCTCCAACATGACTAACATAGGTTGGTGATATAATGTCAGTATGACTTGATATGACCCGACTTGCGACGATTAGTCGCGACATTTGAGATCAAGGTTCCAGGAACGAAATTTTTTGAGATATTGTGTGCCAGGAAGTGTTATTGGATAAATCTGTAAGTGCGGACACAAACTGATCTCCCTAGATCCACCTGGATCTAGAACAAATCAAGACAGAATAATACTCTTTCCCTAGATTTAGACTATTGAATGAATTAGGAAGCAAGAATCATGAACATACTTTATGATCGCTTCCTTTGGTCTTTGTTGTTCCAGCTTCTCTCCAATGCTCTTGTGCCGTCAACACCACAACAATACAAACCAATCGAAGTGAAGACAACTCAACATATTCAACAATCAATCTAAGTATATGATCAAGGAGTTATACAATAAAGTAAGCTTTATGGGAAAGAATCATATTACTGTATCATATTAAATGTGAAAGAGAGATTAGAACCATGTCCTTGATGTCGTAAGGTCCCTTCCAACTATCCTTTGTTCCCAACACACTTCTTGCTCCAAGGATTCTGAAATCATAGATCTAATAGCTACTCACAATCTATATTGACAAAGCAAATCTCAAAGCCACTCTAACCAAGCCAAAGCTAACAAAGCTCAAGAACAAGAACCCACAATCTAAATTTCTCCATGAAAAATCCTCTCCTTTTATAAGTTGAAGAGGATAAGGTGGGGAGGTTAGGATGATCCCACTAAATCATGAAAGCGAG
>SNQJ01S0042916.1:55059-67770 GCA_010110895.2 Picea sitchensis | reverse complement strand
AAGAAGGTGTTGCTGGAAAAGGTTAACACTTTGAAGAATGTTGCAGATTCATTGACAAAGTCTATGAGCATAGAAAAGTTCTCTTGGTGTAGAGTAACAATGGGCATTGCTGCCCTGGATTGTTGACTATATAATCCCCTGGACCCCTAGATACAAAGAAAACAACAAGTGGGAGAATGTTGGGTATGTGTTATATTCTTTGCATGTGTGTGTGTGGGCGTGTCAGATACGACAACTGCATTTGACGATCCCGGATTTGGGCGGGTTTTTGCTATTTTTAGCGGATTTTGCTATTTTTAGCAGATTTGTGAATTAATCCCGGATTAATGGATTAGTGTTTTGGTATCTACGAAACACCTAAAAACATTGTACATATTGTATGGTGAATGGTGAAATTCGATATAATGAAAATAAGAAAGGTTTTCCCGGTTGAGGGTTTCCGGTATAAAATCTCTGTGTACTCTGTGTATGAGCCATTGATTAATTTATGTATTGCTTAAGAATCTATATGCATTGCTTTACTTCACAGGTTTAAAACTTACAGAACCATGGCTCTGATACCACACTATAAAGAACCCCTCGACCAACCTGAGGCCTGGGTATGCCACTCCAGAGAAACCACTCATGCTCTGACGCCAGTCGGTAACATTTCCAGCCATGAGGCCAGACATGCTACTCTAGGGAACATTTTCATTCCCATACTGCGGAACATACAGGAGCATACCCAGTAGTCAACTAAGCAATGCCACCTAAATTTACCCTTTACACTGCATGCAACTAAAGCATATACATACAACACGCTCGCAGAAGCTTTACATCTAACATAAACAAGCAATTACTTTCTGTAACATGACTTTTATATTACAAATAACAGTAATTACCGATATGCATCATTTACAGGAAATTACCCAGAAGCACACAAGCAGTCATAGTCACATATATCATAAAATCGTAACATGGGCATGTAAATAGAAAAACAACATATCCATATATCATATAATTGATACTTATATTTAAAAATACTGTCACCAACTACTTACAGACCGTCCATGAGCCTCCCAACCATAGATTACACTGTTCATCACTCTCAACAGTGAATCACCCCAGAGTTGGGACTGAACTCCACCCAGGGTAAAGGGATTCCTATCCAGGCTAAGGATCATGGACAATAGGAAAGACTTCGTCTCAGGTGCTCACTCAACTAACAGCCTACAACCTCTCATTCCCCACATCCCTGTCCCACCCAAGGAAGTGTGCCCCTTCTCTACTCAACAGTCCCTTGACTGCCCCACTTCCCTTCTAGGGCTTCAGCAACACGCAGGACTGGAAGTCTCAGAGCGCTGTAGCCACAGTTTAGCACCTATGGAAATCAATCCCCAACAATTCTCTCACTCATAGAACTGCTCACGGGCCTGACAACCTGCTTCTTCAATCCCGCTCCAAGCTAACCAGGTACACCAACCAAAAGGGATGAGGAAACATGTCTCACAAAGGTGGAATGGTTGTCTCAAGGATAATGGAATGTATGAGTGAAATGGTCTTGGAGTCATTGACTGGATAACTGAGTGTGTTTTCTGAGAATCACTATGAACTCTCTGTCAAAATGATGGTCAACTTGATGGTTTTTCCCTTCCCTTCTGTTTGTAAGGTCTCTCTCCCCAATAATCCCCCCCTGAGCTAAGTTTCCCCATGATATGAATGTATTTCCCCAACTTGACACTTTTCATATTGAAAGTTACTTTTGTCCACTTGTCCCCAACTTTAGAACTTAGGATAAAATTATACATACTTTATGTTTTACAAAATATTAATATAATATGCCCTTGACTTTTTGGCCCTCCTTTTCCCTAACCTGTGAAGTTCAGTCCCCCATCTCTTTTATCGTGGTCGGTTTGCGCATAGTGGTGTATTTTATATTAATCATGAGTCATGTACAAAGTAGGTGCATTGGCCCTTGACATCTAGGCGCGTTGTCCTAATTCCAAGACGTAATCATTTCGGCTTATAATACTGGCTCACTAGCCTATAATGCATATTATATACACTGAGGTTCGCTGGCCTTAATATTGCGTGCACATTAGTTATTGTGCGCGGTATTCTGAAATGTATACATTAGATCCCTTTACTGTGCGGTATATGCACGCACCATGCCATGAAAGGTGTATTATAAAATGATGTCTAAATAGCTCACTAGCTTAAATATGCTTGGATTATATTTACATTTGGGTTCGGTCAAGGGATATTACATGTATGAACTCATCGATATTATCAACAAAGTCATCACCTTTATCACAACATGAAGGGATTAAAACATCCAAGGGATCCTCTAACACTTCTTCACTTTCCAAATCATAAAATAAATCATCATCAAAATCTTGGAAATGGAAATAACTTATCGTGTTTACTTCTTCCTATGTAGGAGCTTCGAGGATTTGGATAACTTCACTAAATGGAAGAGAATGCATCATTTTCTTGTCCTCATGACTTGTCTCTACATATTCAACTTCATAATAAGGAGGACCTATCTTTTTCAAGGATTCCCTCTCTTCTTACCCCTCTGAATCATAGAATAAGGCATCATCAAAAACTTGAAAAGGAAAGTGACTAACCTCATCCTCTTCTTCTTTTGCAAGATGAATAGGCTCTTGGATGGATTCATCAGAGGTAGGAGCACACATAAATACTTCATCATCATGTTTTATGTCTTCAAGCTCTCACTCTTCAACCATGTCTTCATTATCCTTGGTTGAAGTATGAGTAAATTCTTTTTCCTCATCATGGGATTGTGTTAGAACTAAGAATCACCCTCAGACTGCTAGAGGATAAACCCAGTACCCATTAATTTTTTTATGAGACAAGTCTTAAATGTGGTGTCAAATGGATAGAACTTAGTTCAATAATGTAAAAACACAGGAAATTATGGATGAAGTGCATCAACAAAAGAGGTATTGTTTTAAATTAGGTTAGGGTTTTGAGGATTAGTGTGGATAGGAGGAAGAATTAGTAAGAAAATGAAGTCAATCTACCACTAGCTTCAAGTTATGCCAATAGACAAAGAATATATATTATTCAGATACAAGAACTTCTTAAATCCAAGCAAACAAAACTCTGAGAAATCTATAATAGTATAACAATCAAACATCCATTGTCATACAACTACAAAACATCATTTGAGTCCTTCAATGACAATAAAATTTCAGAGTGAGAGAGATTAAGTTAGCAAAAAGAAAGCTAACTTCCACTAAACAAGATTTCATCATATCTGATACATCAAAACCAGATTAGGCTCTGTTTCATTAACATCACTAAAAAGGTCTTTTATATCAACCATTCAAACCCAAAAAATTAAATCAATTTTAAAAGGGTGGATCAACAAGGAAGAACAAGAAATGGAGAGGGCAACAAACTGTCAGCAAAAGCATTCCATTGGGCATGGACTCAACACTTCCTACAGATCAAAGGAACTCAAGCTCATACCAGACCAAAAGGGATATAATCATGGATGGAGGTATAAGAAAGATAACAAAAAGAAGAATATCATCAGGCAAATATCCTCTATGCAAAGATGACTTAAAAGATAACTAGAACAAAGATCATGAAATGAGGCAATTACTACAAATTATTTGTAGTTCATGAATCTCCTGCCTCATGAACAACCATTGATATTCAATGCATTCAATTCCTTTAAAGTAATATGACAAGATAAAATGATAACAAAGAAAAAAAATTCCGATAAGAAACTCTCATGAATCTCTAATGGAAGAAATGATAATTACAACAAGCCCTCAGACTTACAATTGAGCAACTAAATTGCTCCTCTAGCTCTCTCCTCTCTTGGAACATGAATCCCACCTCTCTCCAAGAGATCCCTCCTCTCTTAAATAGAAAATAGAATCAAAATATCCTTAGGATTTAGAATCCCATCTCTTTCATTGGATTCTAAGCCTTGGAGATAGGTGGCAACAATCAAAGAGACAAAAATCCAACAAACTGCTAATTTTCAGGAAATTGTTGGAAGTCATTAATAAATTGTTTCCACCTCACTGCATGAGGTATTTAATGGAGCTAAAACTTTTGTGTAGGTGTCCCTTGACATCTAACAGATCCATGAGAATCCATTCGAACTCTCCTTGACAGCTGGCAACCTTCCAACAGAGCGAATATCCAATCATCTATGCAAAACAGAGAATTTGCAGCACATTTCGTAGCGCATTGGTGTTTTAATTGTTTCTCTCAAATTCCAAACTGGGTCAGGCTTAAATTTGGTCAGCAAGTCAACAGGGATACCATATTTCTCCACAAAATTTCAAAGAAACCCACTTTGTCGTTTTGGTTTTATGATCAAATTTGTAACAATAGTCATTACAGGAAATTCCGTAGCGCCCTCCTATAAAAATTCTCTGTAGATTCCATAGCATCTTTTTTGTGTCTGGATAGGTGATTCTGTAGCACCTTTTCTATGTCTGTCTAGGTGATTCTGTAGCACCTTTGGTAGCACAACTAAAAAACATTCTGTGTAGACGATTCTGTAGCACCAAGCACTACAAAATCTCTGTGTTTTTCTATGTGATGCAACAACTCTTCAAAAACACAAAAATTCTTAGTTGATGGATAATGATATTGTAGATGCCTCCAGTAGGTGAAATTAGAATATTTCCTTAACAATTCAATTTTGAAAAAATAATCACCATAAAAAATGGATCATCATCATCTCCAATTTCCCTCTGCCATCCAGTCTACAACAGATTCTACAACACCTGTCTGAACTAGGAGTATAATTCAAATCTTTGATAAAACAATTAGACATCTTTAATGACCAAATATCAATTATTTCCTTTTAAAACATGGATGTTGAAAACAATGAGATCGAATGACACCATATTCATAAATGAAATAATGGTAATGAGGGAAGATGCACTCAAGATGCGCTACAAAATCTCTTGATTCATCGGTGTCGCGAAATGACCAAATTTTCTAATGCAATTTTTTGTGCTAACATTTGTCTCCATGAGGGATGACATGCTTCCTACAAGTTGCCAAGAACTTGTATACTAGTGGCCTTATCCATCTTCATCATTTTCCAGGAAACATGTATGCCTGAGAGCTCCTTCGCTCTTTATTTGAAACTGAAAATATCACATACTGAAAGCAAAATCACTGCAAACAAGTAGCTCAAGAACTGAGATTTATTCTTCCTACTCCTACTCTATCCAATTGCTTCCTCTAGATAAGGTAAAATCATGCTTCCAATGAATCCATACAAGAAATTGATTAACAAGCCAAACTCTTTGTATGTGTTTCATCAAAATGAAGACTAGAACAAAAATCAACACTTGATCGTAAGTTTGATTTTCAAATTTATCATGAAACGAAGACTTAAACCTTGAATCCATTAATTCCTCCATATATATAGAAACTTGATCGTGAAAATAAAAATAAGTGAAATTATGACAATAAAAGGTTACCTCAGTCTGATATTGTTCCAACTGAAGATCAAATATTCTCGGCATATTCTCTTTCCCATGGAGGCTGCCACTTTCATCTATATTTTCACTACTAGTCATAGGTTGTTTGATGTTGTCTATAGATATAGGATGGATGATTTCCTCACAATGTTGTTCCTTAATGAATGAAGAAAACTGATTTATAGTCTGGTCTTGAAATTCCTTCATATCCTCATCAAAATCTGTTTCATAGTTGTCATACACCGGTTGGTTGCTCCTTAAGTCAACAAAATGTGATGTAGGGATATTCTCTTCTTCATATGAATACTCATAAAAAATAGGTTGTTATTGTTCAGTATTTGAAACAACTTCTTCATCATAACTCAAGTTGCTAAAGACATTTGTTTCAAGAACAAAAATATCCTCTGTATTTTCTTCATAAGAGCAACAAACAAAATTTTCATCTGATGTAGATGAACAGGGAAGAGAAAGAGTTGATTCATCATCCAAGGCATCTTATTCATCCTCACAGTATTCATGAGAATAAAATATATCCTAAACACAGTCTTTATACTCCTCACAACATCTATGACAAATTAACTCAGAGGAATAAAACTTTTGACAATGAATATTGAAAGAAGCATGAAACTCTTTGAGTGAAGAAATGCTAGAAGTTTCAAGAGACTGATACCAAATATGAACATCTCCTTGAAGAGAGTACATAAATATCTTCATACATATGTATTCATGCTGGATGTCAAGCTTTTGCATCAAAGAATGAAATTCTTGAACATGCTCAACAGGGTTGTCATTCTCACCTTCATGAAATCTGGGCAGTATATCTTGCGATTCATCAATTTGAGGCACAGGATGTGGATAACCAACTATGGATGAGAAATTGAGTGGGTCAAACCTCCTGTCCAATATATCCTCCATATCCATTTAATTTGTCTCATTCCAGTGGAGTCATCAATAGATTCTGAACAATGGAGTCGCCATGGTGAATGTGCAGTCTTGAAGGTGTCCAACTTCAGTGACCATCTAAAGTTGGAGCTATGCAATTTCATTCTTCCCGGGGAGATTTTAAACTGCTCAAATCCGTCCATGACAACAACGCCAAACAATGTTAGCACTAATAATCACTCTCAAACTTCTAGAGGATAAGCCTAATACCCAATGAAAAGTTTAAGAGATAAGTCTTAAATGTGGGTCAAATGGATAGAACTTAGTTCAACAATGTAAAAACACAGGAAATTTTGGATGAAGTGCATGGGCAAAAGAGGTCTTGTTTTAACTTAGGTCAGGGTTTTGAGGATTAGTGTGGATAGGAGGAAGACTTAGTAAGAAAATGAAGTGAATCTACCACTTCAGGCTATGCCAGTAAACAAAGAAGAGATATGCTTCAGATACAAGAAATTCTTAAATCCAAGAAAAAAAAACTTTGAGAAAGCTATAACTATATATCAATCAAACATCCATTGTCATACAACTACAAAACATCATTTGAATCCTTCAATGACAGTAAAATTTCAGAGTGAGAGAGATTAAGATAGAAAAAAGAAAGCTAACTTCCATTAAACAAGATTTCATCAGATATGATACATCAAAACTAGAGTAGGCTCTTTTCATTAAAATCACTAAAAAGGTGTTTTATATCAACCATTTGAACCTGAAAACTTAAATCAATTTTAAAAGGGTGGATCAACAAGGAAGACAAATAAAAGGAGAGGGCAACAAACTGTCAGCAGAAGCATTCCATTGGGCATGGAGTCAACACATCCTACAGATCAAAGGCACTCAACCTCATACCATACCAAAAGGTATATAATGATGGATGGAGGTATAAGAAATATATAAAAAAACAAGAATATCATCAAGCAAAGATCCTCTCTGCCTAAATGACTTAAAGGATAAATAGAACAAAGATCATGAAAGGAGGCAATTACTACAAATCATTTATAGCTCATGAATATCTTTCCGCATGAAAAACCATTGATATTCAATGCCTGCAATTCCATTCAAGATGAAAAGATAAAATGATAACAAAGAACACAAAGTCTGATAAGAAAATATCATGAATCTCTAATGGAAGAAATGCTAATTACAACATTCCCTCAGGCTTACAATTGAGCAACTAAACTGCTCCTATAGCTCTCTCCTCTCTTGGATCATGAATCCCACCTCTCTCCAAGAGCTCCCTCCTCTCTTAAATACAAAATAACATCCAAATATATTTAGCAGGTATAATACCATCTCTTTCATTGGACTCTAAGCCTTGGAGATAGGTGGCAACAGTCCAAGAAACTGCTAATTTTCAAGAAATTGTTGGAAGTCATTAATAAATTATTTCCACCTCAATACATGAGGTATTTAATGGAGCTAAAACTTAGCTATAGGTGTCCATTTACATATAAATGATTAATGAAAAGCCATTCTAACTCTCCTTTACAGTTGGAAACCTCCCAACAGGGCGAATATCCAATCAGCTATGCAAAACAGAGAATTTGCATCACATTTCACAACTCCCTTGTGTTTTAATTGTTTCTCTCAAATTTCAAACTAGGTCAAGATGAAATTTGGTCAACACGTCAACAGGGATATCATATTCCTCCACAAAAATATCAGAGAAACCCACTTTTCCGTTTTGGTTTTATGATCAAATTTGTAATAGTAGTCGCTACAAGAAATTTTGTAGTGCCCTCCTATAAAACTGCTTTGTAGATTCCGTAGCGCCTTTTCTGTGTCTGGCTAGGTGATTTTGTAACACATTTTCTGTGTCTGGATAGGTGATTCCATAGAGGATTTGGTAGCACAACTACATAACAATATGTGTAGACGATTATGTAGCGCCAAGCACTACGAAATCTCTATGTTTTTCTATGTGATGCAACAACTCTTCAAAAACACAAAAAATCTGAGTTGATGGATTATGAGATTGTAGATGCCTCTAGTAGGTGAAATTAGAATATTTTCTTAACACTTCAAGTTTGCAAAAAATAATCCCCATAAAAAATGGATCATCATCATCTCTAATTTACCCCTGCCAGCCAATCTACAACAGATTCCACAGTGCCTGTCTGAACTAGGAGTAGAATTCAAATCTTTGATAAAACAGTTAGACAACTTTAATGAACAAATCTCAGTTATTTCCTTTTAAAACATGGATGCTGAAAACAATGAGATCGACTGACACAATATTCATAAATTAAATAATGGTAATGAGGGAAGATGCACTTAAGATGCGCTACAAAAACTCATTATTCACCGATGTTGCAAAATGACCAAATTTGCTACTGCAAATTTCTGTGCTAACAGATTGGAAACCCTCATTAGGATCCCTCTCCTCAACCTCATGTTGATCGATGACTTGTTCCCTTATTTCAAATATATGAAGGGAATCTAATCTCTCCAGACTAAGAGTATCAGGGGTACCTTTGGGGTCATCAACTTTGGTTTCTAGAGAAAAAATGTGTTTTCTCTTGAACAAAGAGATATTCACCTCGATTTGTATGGCCATGTGATAAGCATCATTGATTTTTTTTTGCCCCTTTTTATTGAGGAGGAACCCTAAATTCACTAAGAGTGCATTGGTATAGAGGTAAATGAGGTACTTGTTCCCAGGATGATGGCTTCTAGGAATCTGATATAGCAAGTTCTCAATCCTAGTATGGAATTCCTTGACAGTCTCATTCTTAGTTTGTTTTATGTACTCGAGTATGTTTAGTATTATTTTCATATCTTCCAATTTAATACCCCATTTATTGAGAAAGGCTTCATCTAACTGGTCCATAGATGTGATTCTAGCATTAGGGAGATCGTCATACCATTTCCTATCATTTCCATGAAGAGTGGCAGAGAAAAGTTTCATTTCCAAATCCTCAACATAATCATTGATAGGGTGGAGTCGAAAGAAAGCCCAAAAATTATCCATGTGATTGTCAGCTCTAACCCCATCACTACCAGTGAATCTAGGGATCCATTGTTCATACCTTGGGGGCATTTGTCGAGGGTAACCCAAAAGTTTACTCATATCCAGGGTTTTGAAATTTCTTGGGTCCCATTGAGAATCCATGCTTAGCTTAATTATTAGTGGAGTCACCATATAATCCTTCTAGAGATCATCAAATGGAAAAGAGGGAATCACCCTCAGTGGAGTCACCAAGTAAGCTTCATAAGATAAAAGGATTTGAAGGAAACGCTTATTGAAAATGTTTCGTTGAGGAATATTAACTCAGTGTTCCCTGAAAACGACGCCAAAATGTTATCACACAATTTATACTTTCCCAAAGCCCAAGGAAAGTGGATACAAAATTGGTGTAATTGGGAGTGACCTGTCACTGTCACCTTAATAGGAAACCCCTTTCTATTTAGGAGTTTTTCACATTACCCCAGGGGAGACGTTTCCAGTGACATGAGGGTTTGAGAAGAATAAGGAAAATGATACATGAAATTCCCTCCCCTCTCACATGTCACTCAAGTCAAAAGGTTATTTTTGTCTTATTAGAGATGAAGCAAAAGAGTAATATTGTGTACCTTCCCAGAACAAGACGACAAAATAGAAAAGGGGAACTTTCCAAGTACCAAAATGATATTAATGCTTCATAAGACAATGAACTCTTAATAAATATACTATCTGATATAAAATTGTAGCAGTACAACAATTTACAATAGCAATGATAAATTTGTAACAACCACAATAATTATTCTTCAAAATGCTTGAGAAAAGACTAGAAATAGTAGCTTTAAGTAGACAAAGTGATATTAGATAGTCACATGAAGATTTAACAATGTCTATCTAGCATAAGATGTCACTTTTAAGGTTAATTTGTTGTTGTTAGATGGATATAGCAATATTTTGCAACAAAAACAAGTTGGTTAATGAATTAGGCTAATCTAAGGTTAATAGGAGTTACTGGATGTTCCAAAGAACATAGTTTGAAAGTAGTTTGATCAATCAATCACTTGTCATGGGTAGACTAGTGCCTTATAGGGTAATGGAGTAAATGATGTTAGAAACAACTCTTAGAGAAAAATAGCAATGATAATACTTAATTCAAAGGTGATGGAGAGGATGAAAGAGGTGTTGGTGTCCCAAGGCCTCAAACATCCAAGTCCTAGAGATAATTGCTAGAAAGTAATGAAAATTAGGCCCTAACGATTTCTCTTTTCCTTAGCCATTTTGAAATAAAATATGAAATAGGAAATGAAGTAGGGTTACAAGAGTGCTACAATGGTAGGGCTCTAGTATCTACTTCTAGATAGGTGTTTTTCAATAAATATTAGCAAGTGGAAGATTATAGAGAAAATGGTAATAAAATATATCTTTCTTCTAGGGTTTCAAGCAAGCAATTTCATAATCTTTGACATGAAACAAGTAAATTCACCATAATAATCCATTCACAATAAATAAATGAATATTTTCTACTTAATTCACCAAGAATAATCAAGCCAAACCCTGGTTGAATATCCTCCACATTGAAAATTTGCCAAAATACACCAAGATTTGCCTCCCCAAAAGTTGTGCACCACTTAGTTTCAGCCAACAACCCTTAAAGAGGCTCGAATTTCATACCTCACACTTGTGTCATGAATGAATGATGAAAAAATGATAGTTTTTCTCTCTTATTTATACAATATGAATGACCTTTAATTAAAACTAGGTCATCAAAAGGCCGACATGGACAAATTACATCAAAAATCCATGTTTTTTCATAAATGTATTTAATTAAACCATGAAATAATTTTTAGAGGTGACGTCATGCCATTCTAGGGTGACGTTGAGCCTCCTATATGGAACGTTGGGCCTCATATGCAAAATTTTAGGCCTCCTAAGCCCCTGGATGATTCCACACATTCCAATTGGCACACAACTTCCTCCATAATACCAATATTGACATTGGGTGATGTCTAGGGTCACAAAGGTGACATCATGGGCCTCCCAAGGACAACTTCTAGGTGGAAGAGAAAGATCCCCCTGGTTGTAGGTCTGCCAAAGTGTCTTTGGTGAAAAGTGTTTCTTTCTTCCTGGTGCAAGTCTCTGAAATGTCTCTACCCCTGGTTGGGGTCACAACATCCATCTGTGGGCTTTCAACCCCATGGAGGTCCAAGTTAATCATCTCCCCATATGTACATGTCCACCAGAAAAATTCCTACAGCAGCAACAAATACGCCCTCCATGGGCTCATAAGTCATAGGGATCATAGCAATGTCAATTACATTCAATAATCAAATTATTCAAACATGTGCATCAAACCCCCCTTTACCTAGACCAATGCTCAAAGATGTTATGCAGTTTAACAAGTCAAGTTTGGAGAGAGTCTTAGGATTTCCTATTGGGATAATCCTCTTCAAGTTTGGGTGTTTCCCAGGTGAGCTCCAATATAGGTCATGTAAGTGTGTGAAATGGTGTAGGGGAAATGTTTGGGAATAGGATGCAATGATAATAGGAAAATGTAGGTCTTTCCTGTGGGTTCCTCTGTAGAGGGTGAGATGCACCTTATCATGGATGGAATTGTTTTCTAGCCCATTCAATGCATTTTATTCTTAGTCTTATTGCTTTTTCTTTTCAAGGTAAAAGTTGGGGGACATTTTCCTAGAGTGGTGACCAGAGGTAACAACGTTACCCACAAGAACTTCATGGAAATGAGAAGGTTGGCTCATGATGAGACCCCATTTCTCTTGGCTATGCCACCAAGATCCACTACCTTGGTTTGGTGACCAGATATATGGTAGTGTCATATCGCTATATGCCCATGTACCTAATAGGTCGGCTCATGATGAGACCTCCCATCCACCAACTAGACCTTGAGTTTTTTTTTTATCTTACGGGTCCCCTTTTCTTACTGAGAATCATTTTATTGCTTTCTCAGGAATCCTTGGGAGAAGCATCTCAAAGGTTTTATCTTGGATTTTAAATTTTTCCAACTACTTTGACCCTCTGGGCCTTTAGCCCCTTCTTCCCACAAGGAAAGGTACAACCCTTCCTAGTGTGGAAAACCCAATGCCCGAAACAAGGTAGGGGAAGATGAGAAGGATACTGATGAAAATTGGTATGTATGGAAGGAATGTGTTGAAATTACTAAGGAAACTAAGAGGGGGGGGGTGAATCAGTTGTTACTGTGCTTAAAAAATCTTAAGTCCATTAAACCATTTTTAATCTTTCATCAAGTAACCATCAATATTATACATCATATGAACAACATAAATAATGAGCATCAATCACACATAAGATATACACAGAGACAAATTTTCATGAGGAAACCCATAA
>SNQJ01S0042916.1:17122-55009 GCA_010110895.2 Picea sitchensis | reverse complement strand
CAGATTTTCATGAGGAAACCCATAAAGGGAGAAAACCTCTTCTTCTTCGAAATGATAGGCAGTCTCTTAAGTTCTGTACATCATCTATGTTTGAGCACCAACTAAAAGTGAGGCTACTACCTCTGTTTTACAAGCTCCAACTTGTTGATAGCACCAACTCTCTGGTTTCTCTAGCACAAACTGGATGGAAGCACCAACTCCCTAAATATTCCAGCACCAACTAGATGGAAGCACCAACTTCTAGTTACACAGGCTCCAACCTATATAACAGAGAACACTTGTTCTTCCTTGCACCACCCTACCACTCTGGTTCTCTGGCTGCAACCAAATGGAAGCTACAACTCCCTGTGTTCAAGAACCCACTTGAACCTCTGAGGACAACAGTCCTCCCTAGCACCTCCCAACGACCCTAGTTATAAATAAATGATTGAATAACCAACAACATAGATAAATCGATTCTTACCACTTCTTCTATGTTCTGTAAATATGGTCTGCTTCTAACTGTTCTACAATTCTTCTCTTCCTTTGTCTGTTCTACAATTCTGCTCTGCTTCAAGCTGTTCTGCAATTCTTCTCTTGCTTCTGTCTATTCCTCATCTGTTACTCATCTCTGATTTTTATCTCACACTGTGCATAATGTCAGTCTCACACTGCGCATATGTAATTTTCCCTTTCTTACAGTTCAACTCATTTTTCATTCAAAATGACCACCAGCGCACAGTCACAACGTGTTTCTTTTATACACTCCCTCTTTGGTTGCACCTCGAATCTTCTTGGACAAAAACGCCTCAACAACTAAATCGCCAACCATCCAATAACCATGATTCAATTCTGGTAACTGAATCGTAACTGAACAGTTAATCATGAAGATCAACTGTGAACCTTGATTCTGCTAACTGAATCGTAACTCCTGTGATGAAGAGTCTCGACTCTTGAATCCTTCAACTCCCAGTATCCGAAACTCCGAAATGGAGTTTACGCTTCTGATCTTGCCATGCGATCATCGTTGCACTACTGATCTTGCCACTTTCTCTTGTTCGTCATCGTCGAGTTGATCTTACCATCAATGACAAACAAATACTCTGCCTTATGTCTGCCCGTAATAAATATGCCAACATAATGGATGATGACCTTTCATAGAACCACCAAGTGGAAACTCATACTAAAAGAGAACTAGTTTACTAGGGAATTATGTCACCCCCCTAGGTATGAACAAGTTAAAGAGCATAATTTCCAAGAAAATGTTATAAAGTAAAGGAGAGTTCAGTGCAACATATTCAAATGATTTGAAAATTAGAGTGACACATACCATGATAACCAAACTCATTACCTCATATATCAAGACCCACTACTACTTTAGGATCAAACTAGTGGGATGGATGTTGTTGTTGCTGATAGACGGGATGCATTGAAGAAAAGATGGGCCCTGTAGGGCAAAGATTAAGTCATTTGTCTCTTGCCACTCCATGTCTAGGACATGTGGGAATCGAGACATAATCTTCTTATTTATCCCTAAGATAGGGGATAACAATTTTGAAACCCAGACTATTGAAGGGTCCACACTTACACGTGGTGGAGCGTTAAACATGGAGGCAAGGACATGTAGGTCTAGGCCTTCATCCGGCTAATCCCAATGTCCCATTTTCCCATTTTTACCAAAGTCCCAAAATCCTAGTGCACCGGGGTATTCCACTAGCTATTAGGCCAAGAAATAATGTACCAACGTGTTAACACGCGACATAGGGTAGAGATGACACATGGACCCATCAATGGGTGACACATGTCACGTTCCAAATGACATATAAGGCATGTAAAAGGAACAAATCAAGGTGACACATGGCATGTCGAATATGGGTCCACGTCACCCTAGGTGACATAAGCATGACACATCACTCCATACTAACAACCTCTCGAAGCCTCTAGCCTCTCCTACCTGCAAAATCACCTGAAGCTCCGAAGTCCGACTCCTGCTAGCAACCTCCCAATACATTTTATCCCATGGTTGAGACTGGTCCACGTAGCTCCCCATATATACGACCTTCGTTGCTTCACGACTTAGGAGTTCATGGGTTTGGCTGTGCAATTTCCTTTTTTCTCCCAGAGTGGTCAACACCAGGTTGACCACGATCTATATCCAATGGTCAGGAGGGATCCTGACACATCCTTAGATCAACGTTTCTCATCACTTCACGACTTCAACATTCGGGGGTTCCACCTGTTTAACACTCCCTTTCTTCTGGAGTATAACTTCGCCGAAGTGCTATACGCTAATCCTTCCACTAGTTAATAAGACGTTTGGTAGAGATTCTCAAAGGACTCCCCAGATCCACGACTCACAAATCTAGCTCAACGGTCCCTAGGTCTCAGTGTTAGGCCACTCCTAGAGGGATACCTATTAGCTTGAATCACGCTGGAAAGATGAGTCACACATGCCTCAGGTTCCATAGATTCTACCTCGACTCTAGAACTGTGAAGTTGATCCCTGGGAAAACTACCTTGATGAATTTCCAACCATCCCAGAGGCCAAACTTTTCATATTACAACCATTCAAATGCAACAGTTTACATAGAAACAATAAGAATTATTACCATCAATTTCATGAAAGGCACAATTTATCACAATTACAGACATTCAAATCATGCATTTCAATTCTAGTACACATGGTGTATGGAATACTTATCTATTACAGTCGATCATCGACCAACTGACTGTGGGTGTTTGCCTTTGCACCCAACCGTAGGCTCAGAGGTATTCATTCTTAGTTCTCTGGCCACCCCTGTGCCAAGCCATGATATCACTAGGGAACATTTGAAATTTCTCAGAGATCCTTTCTTTGTTATGGCCTCTTCTAGGTTTATCATCTGCTCCCTCAGCACCAATCTCACGACCCTCTGCTCAGGTCATGTTTTCTACAAATTATCTTAGATCCTTTCTCGTGTTCTTTTCTTTTTAACCAGAAAAAATTAAATCCTTTTGTTCTTATTCTCAATTGGAGAGCCTCACATGCTCCTCCTCTTTATGAATCCTCCCTCTTCTCTTGCACACCCTCTCCTTTTTACCAGGGAAGTTCTGGACCTATCCTTTTCCTTCTGTCAGAAGGAACTCGAGTCAGTCTAGGCTTGTAGGAAAGTTTCACTTTGTGGTACTTCAGGCTGAAAGTTTTCTGTCTCCTCAACCAGACTCTCCATGCTTCCATTCATGGGGGTAGTTGATTGTTCAACCACCAGTCCTTCTTTCATTAACTTATTTTTCCTTGGGATCGGGATGAGGCTTATTATTTCACCAAGGATAATTTAGGTCATTTTGACATAATGAACCCTCTCTACAGTTTCCTCACTCTTTCCTCTAGTGATATCATGGCCAATACTTCAAGGCTTCACCCCCATAGTCAATTATTGGCAATCTAAACAATAATATATTTACATTGTTCACATGCCATAACATGGAAATCATAATTAATGAATAATTACAAGCTAGGGGAAACAAAGGTATTAAAATCCCCTCCCCCTTAAGGAACATTGTCCTCGGTGTTCTTTCTCAGTAGCAATTGTCATGACTTTGTCATTTAGCTGCTTCAAAAATATTGATCCTCTTTCTTGGTCAGGTACCTTCCAGACCCTTTGCCTTCATCACCTTCCTTCAATAATTTTGGAAAACAAGCATATTAATCACAATTTCATGCGAAAACATCTTACTGTTGTGAAAGATTCAAGACGAAATTTTTCATAATCTAGAACAATATTTATCTGTGCAGTTCATGGATTTGCATCCACATGGATGTCTTGTTATCTTGGATCATTGGTTTTCCTTGACATACCCATTGTGTGCATGATACCAGTCAATAGTTTATAAGAATTATCAGAGTCTCCTCTTCTTTGTGGTCACTCGCCCTCCAGGCCCAGGCTTAGACATCCCCTTCTCTGCTATACAGTCCCTCAGGCAATCAATCTTTCCTTCCCAAGGATTTCTCACATAGGAAGAGTTATAAATACTTCATTGAGCATTACAGTCGAGGTGTCCCTCAAAATTTCTCAGTCGAGGCGTCCCTTTGACTTTTGTTACCACAACACAACATATTTTAGGGTTATCATGGCTTACCACCATGTCCTCTTGTATCAACAATTTTCTTTTTCATGCTTTCGATATTGACAGCCTTCAGCTTTCATCCCTAGACATATATTTTTTTCACCTCACCTGTATCACTGGTATACAAAAATTATGAGATATTATCATCAATTTCAAATTCAGAATTTTCTTGCAAATCTGTCACCCACAGATTTCCAAATTCCACATTTGTTTTCAGATCTATTTCTCACATGAACCAGATTCACAAGTATTGGAATTTCCTTCCCATAGATGTTTAGCTCAATGATAATTTCGTCTTCCTTATGGGATTACAACGCTGTAATATCCAATACCCTTTTCTTCCTGCAATTTCCACATTCCTCACCAAACAAATTGTTAGTTCTCATGCACATTATATTTTCAAAATATGCATAATAACAGTCCAAGTCATTTTCACCTATTCAAGGTTACAAAGAAAAAAGGAAATACCATTCGTTACGTATGCATCCTTTCAACATACCAAATTTTTCTAGATTCAATTCAAATATCAAATGACTTTAATCAATGTGCCAATATTCATGGCCACATTCATACCCAATGTACCCTTTATATTTGGTTCAGGTTTTCCACACTTATGATAAGCACTTTATCATGGTGTGTTGGAGCTCAACCAACCTATTCACCATGAGTTTTAATTATTCTCCTTCACTCTTATAGCAGGACTGTTCTCCCTGCTATAGGATGATCATGATCCCAAAACAACACATACAAAACTAAAAGTTTCTCTTGAATGCACCCAAGCATTCCTCCTTCATTAGTAACCAGGGTGCAAACACTCATTGCCACCCTAATTTTCCTTTCTTTATCAACTACAAAACTCAAGTGGTGTAGTGGAAGGTCCTCCTTCCTCGATGGAAATCCATTTTTTTTCCCTCTTATGCATATATGCATTTCCTCAATGCATTCCATGCAATATACTAACTATGAGCACCTTTATTCCCAATCTCCCTAGATTGGTTATTGTACCCATCGTACTCTTTAGTGGTGCATTTTATTTCAAGATTATAACTAATCCTTCACCAGCATAAACTTCCTCTCTTTATTTCTGAATCACACCCTACTTGGGTATCAATGGCATCCAACAATCTCTTAACAATATTTCAAAAGGGATTCTTACCCAATCCCTTCATACCATATGCCTTATAGGCATGAACACTTTTATACATGTTATGACTTTCAACACCCTCTCTGATATTGCCTCATCGGTGGTGATTTATGGGGACTTTTAGGGTCCCTTCAACAAATTTCAACAACAACCTTCTTGTATTAATCCTCTTCTTGAGGTTTTCCATCATTTGTAACTATCTTTCCCAACATTTTCAACTTCTTTTCTACACATGATGTATCACAAATACATTAGTCATCCTGTAAAATAAAAATGCATGTATCATAGCATTCAAATCAATAAACAAATTTCAGATATGTCCTAGCATATCTTTATGCACTTCTTCACAGTATCCTTGATGTTTTCATTAGTGCAACATAAAAAATTCTCAATTGTTTCTACAGTCATACAACCATCATCATTATGGTGTCAAGACATTTATTTCCATCAACACACCAATTTCTCATCCCATAGAAAACATAATATACAACAAGAAAGGAGTTAAGGTCTCTTCCCTTTTCCAACTCCTCCTACACATCTCAGGGCTTTCAGTCCAGCTGAGTTATTCCAAGGCCTCACTATATTTACTTAACACGGATCAACCAAGCCTATTCATTTAAACATACTCATTGGTTTATTTTCCTTTTACCATTTGTACTTGTTTTCACAGCTATTATTTTAAGGAGTACAACTCTGTTAATAAATTCAAATTTTTTAATATGAGAAAAGTATTCTTCCTTTTCCTTTCCTTTGCTTTTGCAATTTACTTCTTATTGTGATATCCATGCTCTTTTCCTTGAGAATTTATATTTAGGTTCACCACAAACTTCTTGGTAAATCAACATGCTACAACAAAAAACATCTTGTTCACAATGAATCACGAACCTGTGCATTTTTTACATTACCATTCGATTATCAGAATGGTCAACATTCATTTGTTTTGTTAACTTACATCCATGATGTACTTAACCACGTACATAACCATAAGCCTATGTGTAGCTACCATAGGTATATTTCACATCTCACATACATCTTTATTTTAATATCATTTAGCTCATGATTGTCCACAATCATTCTCATGCAATCCTCAAAGGCATAATCATTTTTCCACTTATCATGACAACAAAGAATTCTTGTTCATTTACTCTTTCGTCTATTTATACTAGTATTTCCCGAGGTAATGGAGCACATTTCCCTCAGGTTATCATTCAAAACAAAACTTTCATGACTCTTCAAAATGGAGTCATCCATGCATCCATGGTTTTCATTTAATCCTGGCAAGTGCAATTCTCGCCTTACATTTCATTCATTTAGGTAGTCACATCATGCCTTTAGTATGCATATACTCTTACATCATACATGTGCATCACTTGCACATTTAATATCATTCACTCATATATGTTTGTTCTTAATATCATTCTTCATATCAAGAAACTTCACAATGCATTAGATCCATGCACTCAAGCATATACCCATGTCTACAGTGTAGACGGGTTCCACTTACTTTCCTCTTGCATTTTCATGTATAGACCTACCCTTAGTTAGTAGGGGTACACACTTCCCTAGAACAACTATGAGATTTTGAAATTGCTTATGTCATTTCACTTCTTCCATGAGGTTCATTCTCAGTCCTCATGACTTCCTTTATTTCGCAAAGAGGGATTACCCTAGAAATAAGTCTTTCAGTTATAACAGGTCAAGTAGGTTGAACTCACCTACTCGAATGATGCCTTTAGACATGTAGGATTGTTCTCCCAATTATAAATCCTCCATTTAATCAACACTTTTAATTAACAGACACTTCATAAGCCTACTTTTTAGGAAATTCCTTCAACCTATTCATTCTATTTTCCTTTTGGACTCGAATACTCCTTCAAACAGGTTTATTCCATTTGCATCCAAGTTTTATTATTAATTCCCCTCATCATAATCCCACTTTTGTAGGACTGGATATCATTTATACATGTTGGCCCTTGACCAAGTTTTGAGGAACACTTGGTCATATTTGACCATTTTTGGAATTCGACAGCTTGTCAAAGATGGAGTGCAACGTGAAGCGGAGATCGTGGAAGCTAGACCCCTTTCTTGGGTCCTTTTTGGGATTTTGGGGATAATGTAATGGGTATGGGATGTCGGCCCATGGGTTTACCCATGTTTAGACCTATTTTGTAAAGTATAAATAAGTAGCTAGACAATGTAAGAAGAGAGAAGAAGATAAACTAAGTGCCAGTAAAGGCTTTGTGTATATTGTGTGACCGACTTGCAGAGTTGAGTGCAAGTGTTGTAAGTGCAGAGTGCATGGATTGTAAGAAGGCTCTGTGCCAGATCTACTCAGGGAAGGAGGATCTAGTGAGGTGCACGCAGATATCTTGTCCTATGCGGAGTACAAGTTTGAGCTCTGTGTTGTAACCCAATTGACCAAAGATAATAAAGAAGAAGAAGACTTTGTGGATGTAGCCCCAGGGTGGGGGTGAACCACTGTGACTCTGTGTGTTTTTCTCGGTGCTTCGAGCTAATGTGTTGGTCTCTTTCCATGTGTTTTTATTTGATATGATTATGCTATGTGATTTGCTATGATATACTTAGATAGATCCACCTTGATTTGTGCTTCTTAGATGTATGGGTGTAGATCTGACATATATGAAAGTGTTGAGTGCTAAACCTATTTTTCTGTTGCTAAGTGATAACTTAACCTATATCTAAGTGAATGCTACGGTGCTCTGTTCCATGTGAGAAGTGCCATGAGGGTTAAATACTGATGAATGATCTATGCTAAAGTTCTTGATAAGAGTTAGAATCACAGATCTGTGTCCCATCTAAGGTTGCAGACACCTGAGTCTTGCAACCACCCCTGCCTCTACCTTGGGTGAGACTTCATATGATTCGCAGGTGTTCCTGAAAGGGATGGTAGTTAGGGTTTTGTTGGTGCGCTGTTGAAGCATTGAACCTTGGGTCTGCCCCTGTGCCAACAAATGATTCCATTGTCGGGACCTAAAACTGTGATTGCTGGGAACTGAGGAAGAATAAACTTGTGCAAAAGAAATCTCTGTGTGTAGATCTGTTGCCCTAGTGTGCATCTTTTTACTCGATCTGTGAAGCTTTGTGCCAGGAATAAGGTCAGATCTAAAGAAAGGAAGATCAGATCCGAAGAAAAGAAGCGAGATCTGAACGCTCTGTGCTCTAAGAAAAGTAAAAGTGGAAATTTCTGAAAGAAAGAGGTCAGATCGGCAGAAAAGAGGTAAGATCTGTAAGATTTGTGCTCTAATAAAGGTAAGAATAGTCAAAAGTTCTTAGATTTGGAATCTTTGTTCTCTGTAGGAGTAAGATAAGTGAAATTTTTTTGTTTCTAGAGCATGGATCTAGGTATGTTTGATAGATTCTGTCCTAGCTTAAAAACTAGGGCATTAATAGATGAAAGAAAGTTTGATATGAATAGATCTGATAAGTATAATGATAGATATGTTATACCTATGCATAGAAAGAATGTCTGGACTAAAAAATGGATGCAAGATCCTAGAAAGAATTTTTTGCGGGTTAGCTATCAGGATTCTAGTGCACAGTACAGAAGAGGTTGGGGATCATTTAAAAGAAAGTGAGGATTAATCCTATGTTACAGTTGCAGAAAACTAGGCCATCTAGCTAAGGAATGCCCTGGTAGAAGACCTAGTTGTCTCTATTGCAAAGCTAGGGATCATGCGGTATTGGATTTCCCTAGAATGATCGCTAAGCTTGAAATGATAAATCTGAATCAAGAAGACCATAAGGTAGATCCAAAAGAGGAAAAAACCCAGCAAGAATCAAAGAAAGTATTAATACAGATGAAAGAAACCCTGAAGGAACATAAAGATGTCTGATTACCAAAGATGTTCAAAGAAAAGGAGCAAGTCGAAGTAATAATAGGGGACTTCGACATTGACTGTATTCTTGATGAAGAAACACAAGTGAAAATTATGCCAGAAAGAACTTGGGAAGCTATAGGGAAGGCTGTCATGATTCCTTCGTTGGGAGGAATAGGACTATTTAGAGGAAAACTAATGATGTTATGTGGAAAACACGCTCGGATACCTATGACAGTCAATGGAACTTTGACAAAACAAGATTTTGAGATTATAAAATTCATTGAGGACGACACCCCGTTTACTATGCTACTCGGAAAACCTTGGATTGAAAGAGATCAAGCCAGAAAGAAGGAAGAAGAAGAGGTTTTAGAATAGCAAAGGCAAGAGTTAAAATATTTCATGACTAAAAGGATCGCACAGTTGATAGAAGAACAGGAGAATCGCTCGAAGCCATATGTCACTAGAAGCCCAGATGTTGAGGCCAAATCTACACAAAAGGATGAAATTTCTACCCCAGACAAAGAAGAAGTGATATACCTAAACCCTAGGAGAGAATCTCACCAGCACAAAGGGACTATGTCTGAGGAAAATAAGAATCAAAATGGGAAGAGAATTACCAAGACGAAGCTCACTGGAAAGAAGGCTAGAAAGCTAAGTAAGAAGAAGGCTAATATTGAAAAATTATAGAAGATCCCAGAGGGTACCTCGTAGCAAGACACTTTGCAGAATTGGATCTTCGCAGGGATATCAGAACAATGAAATATGCCACTTCGTCGAGGCAAAGTAATATGGCCGTTGGAAGCCAATATAACTGTTTGAATGTCGCTCCAAACAGGTCGGAAAGCATTTATGGCTCGCCATTAGACCATTCGAGTGCACCATAATGGACAGAACATAAGTTAATGCAGCCTCATACCCGTTGCAAGAAGACCGTTGCTAAGTTTCACTACTTAGTCCATCGCGCCATGCACCGAGAATACTTTTTTCTAAGTGATAATTTGAGACCGAAACCTAAGATTAATTCACCCTATGATCATTTCCTTGTTCCCATACCATTCAATGTAGTCTCTGAATTCATTTTACACCTGAGCTAGTTGACCCAAGCTTGTATGTCGAATGAGATCAGCGCTGTAGAGAAAGTAGTTGAAGAAGTTTTGATTGACTTAATGACTGAGAGAGTCATGTCAGAGCGAGGATTATCTATAGGAGTCCAAGCATCGTCAACAAGAGGATCCCAGGCCTCCCCTTCCACTGCTCGCACCGGTCCATCCCGGCCGACCGATGAGAAACAGACCAAGCACAGGGATGACATCACAAATGCCAAGCTTATCCCACGCATTATACCTAGTTACTTACCACCTCTAAGTGGTGCCATCAACCGTGAAAGTGTACCTCATGAATTTGAGTACACTTTGATCACCGCGTACCTTCCGAAAGGGGTGTGCTCCCTTCATGCTGACCAGGATAAGCTCACAACACTGAAATTTAGTGATTTTAACCTTGGAGATCGTAAGGTTTACAACATGTTAGCCCCGCATAAGTACTTAAATAGGAGAAAAGGAAAGAATTCTAAGATTGTCCCATATTCATGGACCCAGAACCTCGTGCAGTGCACACTGCTTAATGTAATTAAGATCTTGTACTTTGACAGACACCAGGAATTCAACGCATGCCTCAAGTTGTTGCTGTCGTGATACCACTGAGGATACTTATGGCTGGACTGCCGCATCACTGTGGATCTGACCTTGATCAATCAGATCACAGGCCTTAGTATGCAAGGCCCTGACCCACAGGAGTTTTACCCTAGAAATACCTCAAACCGAGCACTAACGCAGAGGATAAAAGAAACTTATGGCAATGTCGAGAAAGGAACACGAGGCTACAAGGTTGCCTCTATCCAGAATGGCATAGTGCGCCTTGCCTATGAGCTGATCGTGGGAAATATAGTTCGCAAGAACAGACCAACACAAGTGGCTGGATTCGTAGTTGACCTTACAGGGAAGTGCGTCGAGGGACTACAGATGAACTGGGCGCAGTACCTTGTAAACCAGCTAGAGCTTGATTGCAAAGAAGCGCAAGACCAAGGGTACGAGTTCCACTTTAGTTGATTTCTCATACTAATTACTTTCATCGCCTAGGAGCTACCAGAAGGTGCCACTTTTCTGGAGATCGAACCATTCGAACCACTAGCCACGAAGTTCTGTACGTTGTGGTACTCCAACGACATGAACAAGCAGTGGTAGTCTAATTCCATCTTCCATGCTTATTACAACCAATTGAAGAATGCAATCTAGTCTACACCGCGCCTCACCCCAAGCACACTTCATAGGTTTATACCTTTGATAAAATTCAACGTGGACTGACACTTCACCTATATCACAGCGCGCGCTGATGAGCACAAACAACAACTCCATTCGTACTACAAGTTGAAAGAAGAAGACTTGGAGAAGATTACCAAGGAATGGTCAGTAGACCTCCTTGTTGCAGTGGACCCTGCAGAAATGTCCGACATGGAAAGCCCTGAAGCTATGTCAGATACACCTGGACCAAGCAAGACCAAGAAGGATGATGAAGTTCAAGATATCCATAGCACATCCACGAAGACTATTTTCATCTCACCTGTGCAGGGAGGTGATGGTGAAGAACTAGGTGGCACAAAGGTTGAGCAAACAAAGGCGAGGTTGCTCCGCCTAGAGAGGAGGAGGATCCCACTAAGAAAAGGAATATTACCCCACCAAATCCCTCATCCCAAAAGAAAAATAAGTCCACCCGAACTACGTTTAAGACTACCCTCACACCGAACGACTTCGACTTCTTAATTGCTGTGCTGAATGATGCTTCACTAGAGATCGCATAAAAGCAAGAAGCAAAGCAAGAGGAGGTATTCATCTGAATCAAGGGTGAACTTAAAGAAGTGCAGCAAACACTCCAGTCTAGCCGAGTAGTTTCTGTTGTGCCATTGACAATTGGAACAACAGGAACAGGTGATGAGCCCACCCAATTACCCCAACTCGCTGAGAAAGTCGAAGCTCACCTTCGACGAGCTCAAGAAGACACAGCACAAGCCACCCAGGCTTTGACACAAGTACATAGTGCACTTGTATAAAAACAGAGTAAGGAAGAATGGGAAAATCTTGCCCTGCAAGTGAAGTGGGATGAGGAAAAAGCACAGTTACAGCAGAGCAAGGACGAGTTACTAGCAGAGCAACTTGAAGTACACGAAAGGGTTCACAAAGCACTTCTCTCTGCAACGGTCATAGAAGTAAATATTGAAGAACGTGTTCCATAATAGGTGGCACAACTTGAAGAAGTAATCCAACAACCTCAGTAGTGCATCGCAGATCTGGAACTTCGTACGATGCCTGAGACTCCTCAAGAAATAAGGGATCTAAGGGAGGCAACTGCCCATAGCGCAGTTGGCCAATTAATTTTTTTTTCCTTGGAATGCAAGTAGATGAGCACTAGAAGTGCCCAGACTTATGAGAACCTCACAGAGAATCCATATTTGCAGGCATTGGAGGCACAACTCCAAGAAGCAAAGCATCACACATATATGCTACAGGCGCAGCTGAAGGCCTTGACCCCAGTTGAAAGAATGAAGAGGTTTGCAGAACAACGCACTGCCCAACAATAGGTACACACGCTGTAAAGTGATGGAAGTCTCCCAATGAATTCAACCAATCCAAGAAAAGGCATGCCAACTGTTCACTGAAGTTGAAAGCCAGGGAACCGAGCTTGAACAGTTTTTCATCACCGCAGAACAACGCCTGGAAGGGCCAATAAATGACGCAGTGAACCAGGAGTTCATTGAGCAAGAGGTTTTTGCACTGTAGTAGGTCGAAGTAGTTAGAGCCAAGCTTGAGGCATTCGAGGTGGAATTGATCAGACCAGAGTGACTAGAGATGAGTCACAGGTGAGTGTTGGGGGCTTGTTGGCCCTTGACCAAGTTTTGAGGAACACTTGGTCATATTTGACTGCTTTTGGACTTCGAGGACTTGTCAAATATGGAGCGCAACGCGAAGCAGAGATCATGAAAGCTATACCCCTTTCTTGGGTCCTTTTTGGGTTTTTGGGAATAATGTAATTGGTATGGGATGTTGGCCCATGGGTTTACCCATGTTTAGGCCTATTTTGTAAAGTATAAATAAGTAGCTAGACAATGTAATAAGATAGGAGAAGATAAGATAAGTGTTAGTAAAGGCTTTGTGTATATTGTGTGACCGACTTGGAGAGTTGAGTGCAAGTGTTGTAAGTGTTGAGTGCATGGATTGTAAGAAGGCTCTGTGCTAGATCTACTTGGGGAAGGAGGATCTGGTGAGGTGCGCGTAGATCTCCTATCCTATGTGGAGTACAAGTTTGAGCTCTGTGATATAACCCGATTGACCAAATCTAATAAAGAAGAAGAAGACTTTGTGGACGTAGCCCTAGAGTGGGGGTGAACCATGGTGACTCTGTGTTTTGCTCGGTGCTTCGAACTAATGTGTTGATTTCTTTCCATGTTTTGTGCTTTGATATGATTATGCTATGTGCTTTGCTATGATATACTTAGATAGATCCACCTTGCTTTGTGATTCTTAGATGTATGGGTGTAGATCTGACATATATGAAAGTGTTGAGTGCTAAACCTATTTTGTTGTTGCTAAGTGCTAACTTAACCTAGATCTAAGTGAATGTTGCGGTGATCTGTGCCATCTACGCAGTGCCATGAGGGTTAAATACTGATGAATGATCTATGCTAAAGTGCTTGCTAAGAGTTAGAATCACATATATGTGTTCCAGCTAAGGTTGCAGACACCTGAGTCTTGCAACCACCCCTGCCTCTACCTCGGGTGAGACTTCATCTGCTCCGCAGGTGTTTCCGAAAGGGATGATAGTTAGGGTTTTGTTGGTGCGTTGTTGAAGCGTTGAGCCTTGGGTCAGCCCCTGTGCCAACAATCCAAAAGAAATGATAGGCTTCTTCTGCCACAGTCTAGCATGATTCAATCTTTCTAGGTAATATTTGAACTGAATTTTAATCTGCATCCTTCTCTCGAGGAACTTATGCATATAATTTCCATATGGCAGTAATACTCTCAACAGAATCATCTTAACCTTGGTAAACTAGTATTATGACTATTCTCCATCCCATCCAGGCCTGTGTTTGAATCAAGTTCTGCTAGGTAGGATAAGGTAGGGTGCCCTCTCCCTTAAAGTTTTCTAAGAAATAAAATAGTCACTTGACTCTTTCGTGAGCCCAAGAAGGCCAAGTGTTGTTGCCTTCTCTGATACCACTTTGTAACACACCCAACCCATTAAGTACATTTTTAAGGGATGGGGCATCAAAATTTCTCTTTCCTCCATAATCTTGAATCCTCTTCTCGATATCTCCATCACCTTATGCTCGTCAAGAGATTTCCAATGACTATTACCATGCTCAAATTTGAGCTCTGAATTAGAAGGTATTCCCTTATGAAGTTCTTCAGACATCATTGGTCAAAGGCCATGTGGAAGCCACATGGGTTCATCTCATTCGTACCATTCTGCCTAGCATGGACTTGACCATGGTTGTCGTCCATTAGTGATGACATGGCCACTGAAGAGGTGGTTATAAGGGATGTTCCCTGTGTCTTCGTGATCATCGGGCCTTCGACCCTTCATCCTTCATATACATGTCTGAAACATTCCCGGAGTCCCAAAGTCTCGGAGTCCTACCATGTGTCTCTGGCCTTCGGCCCTTTAGACTCATCCATTATACCACACCCAAACCATCCAGAGTTTCGAAACCTGGACTCTTGAAGGGTCCACACATACACGTGGTGGAGCACTAAACATTGAGGCAGGGACAAGTAGGTACGGACCTAAAGCCGACTAACCCCAGCGTCCCAACTTCCCAAGTTTCATGAAGTCCCAAACTCCTAGTTCCCCGGGGTATTCCACCAGCTGTTAGGACAAGCGAGCATGTACTAGGGCATTAACACATGACATAGGGTAGAGATCACACGTGGCCCCATCAATGTGTGACATGTGTCATGTTCCAAATGGCATATAAGGTCGGTAAAAGGCACAGATCAAGGTGACATGTGGCATGTCGAACATGGGTCCACGTCACCCTAGGTGACGTCAGTGTGCCACGTCACTCCAGACTGACAACCTTCGGGAGCCTCCAACCTCTCCTACCTGTGAAATCACCCTGAGCTTTGAAGTCCGAACTCCTTCCAACAACCTCCCAATAAATTTTATCCCATGGTCAAGACAGGTCCATGTAGATCCCCATATCTACAACCTCTGTTGCATCATGACTTCAGATTTCGGGGATTTGGCTGTGTAATTTCCTTTTTTTTCCCAGAGTGGTCAGCTTCAAGCTAACCATGGTCTACATTAAATGGTCAGAAGGGATCTCGACGCATCCTCAGATCGAAGGTCCTCATCGCTTCATGACTTCAACGTTCAGGGGTTCCACCCATTTAGGACTCCCTTTCTTCTGGAGTAGAACTTCCCCGAAGTGTTATACACTAATCCTTCCACTAGTTGATCAGACTGTTGGAAGACATTCTTAACAAGCTCCCCAGATCCATGGCTCACAACTCTATCTCAAAGGTCCCTAGGTCTCAGTGTTAGACCACTCCTATAGGGACACCTTCCANCTCTTTACTATGACACAAGACTACCACACATGGCATCATCGTTTCTCGACACATGGACCCCCATGTGATCTTTCCATGATACACATGTTCCCATGATCAAATGGCCGAGATGGGTCCTGAAGGATACTTAGATCGACGACCCACATTACTTCGCAACTTCGGCATTTGGGGGTTTTGGTGTTACAACACCTCTGTTCTCCTGAAGTGGTCAATGTCAGATTGAACACAATGTATATCCAATGTTCAGAGGAGATCCTGAATGCCCTCATATCTACGACTCACGTTACTTCACATTCGAGAAGTGGATGGGAATTTAACAAGGGGAGGGATCCTATAATAACAAGTAAATTTCTTCCAATTGTCAGTCAACCATCAAGTTACCGGTCTGACAGGTCACCTTCGATGCATTTGGACATTGTAATGTTCATTTACCCTGGAGCTCTAGACTCCCAGATTCCTAAATAACTTAGCTCCTTTTTGGCTGTAGCGAAGGGTTCCATGGACTTGGTCCCATGGAAATTTATCAAGATCCAGAGGCTACACTCATAACTCTTATCCAAGATTTGGTTAAGGTCATGGGCATGAGGCCATGGCCTCTTGGACGACTGGTTTGAAGGAAGCGCCTTCCATTCACAGAACTTAAGTTCTAAAATAGGGAAAGGTATTCTTGAGGGATCAACGAGATTGTGGTAGTCCCGTAGAGTCTTCCCTGTCTCTAGAACTTTGAAGTTGATCCCTAGGAAAAATACATTGAGGATTTTCCAACCAGCCCAGAAGCCAAACTTGTCATCTTACAACCATTCAAATGAAATAGTTTACAGAAGAAGAATAAGCATTATTACCATCAATTTTAAGCAAGGCACAGTTACAATTACAAACATTCAAATCATGCATTTCAATTCTAGTACATAGAGTATATAAAATAATTATATATTACATTCAATCACCGACCAATTGATTGTGGGTGTTCTCCTTTCCACCCAACCGTAGGCTCAGAGGCATTCATTCTTAGCGCTCTTGAAACCCCTATGCCAAGCCATGATATCACGAGGGAAATTTTTAAATTTCTCAGAGATCCTTTCTCTATCACGGCCTCTGCGAGGTTTATCAGATGATCCCTCAAAATCAATCTCGCGAACCTATGCTCAGGTCATGTTTTCTGCAAATTCTTCGAGATCCTTTCTCATGTTATTTTTTTTTAACTAGAACAAATTAAATCCTTTTGTTCTTCTTATCAACTAGAGAGCCTCACATGCTTCTCCTCTTTATGAATCCTCCCTCTTCTCTTGCACGCCCTCTCCTTTTTCCCATAGGGAGGTTCTCAACCTGTCCTATTCCTTATGTCAGAAGGAAATCGGGTCAGTATGGGACTGCAGGAAAATTGCACTTTGTTGTACTTTGGGATGACATTTTTCTGTCTCCTCAGCCAGACTCTCCATGCTTCCATTCATGGGGGTAGTTGATTGCTCAACCACCAATCCTTCTTTCATTAACTGATTTTTCCTTGGGATCAATATGAGGCTTATTATTTCACCAAGGATAATTTGGGTCATTTTGACATAATGAACCCTCTCTAGATTTTCCTCACTCTTTCCTCTAGTGATATCATGGCCAGTACTTCAAGGATTCTCCCCCACAGTTAGTTATTGGAAATATAAACAATAATACATTTACATTGTTCACATGACATAGCTTGGAAATCATAATTAATGATTAATTACGAGTTGGGGGAAACAGAGGTGATACATTGAGGCCTAAGACAAGGTTGTCATATTTCCCTGTTTTTGTTTCAAATTATTGCAGAATCCTTAAGAATGCTCTTAAATGAGGCCAAACATGAAGGTGTTATTCAAGACTTAAAGGTGACTGATAGAGAAGAAATCTCCCATCTGCAATTTGTTGACAATATCTTTTGCAGTATAAAGGGTACCGTTTGAGATGCCAAGTCCCTTAAGGAATGCCTATATCTCTTATGCACAACAACAGGGATTTCAATCAACTTGGACAAATCATGTATCATCATTTCAAATTGTCCTAAGCAAGTTCAAATTAAGATATACGTGATCCTCCTTGGGCAATCCAAGTCTATGGATGAAGGTTTTAAATACCTTGGTTTTTCACTGAAACTGGAAAACTATAGAGTAACGGATTGGGATTGGCCAATCCTCAAGGTGGAATCCATAGCTTCACTTTGGGTTCACCGTCTCCTATCTAGAGGAGGACAATTAGTAATACTAAAATCAGTGCTCCAAGGAATAATAGTATATTGGAATTCTATATCAGCTATGCCTAAAATGGTACTGAACAAGATCCAAAGAATCTTCTCTCGTTTCCTATGAATAGGACACAAAAAATTCCCTCACCTAGCGAAGTCGTCATCGGTAGCATCCCCAAAGGAGTTAGGAGGATGGGGGGTTAAATAAATCCACTTATTTTCTCAATCCCTCACAGGAAGAAATCTTTGGATCTTAACTACAGGCGATTCTCTTTGGACACCAATAATCTCATCAAAACACTTCCCTAACCAATCTATTCATGAATGGTTTTGAGCCCTTTTTAAATCAAATAAAAGGTCAATAGTCTAGAAAGTGTTAGTCAAAGATTTCCCTCTGGTGGGACTATGGACGACCTAGAAAGTAGGAAATGTTAGAAGCATCAGAATAGGGAAAGATCCTTGGCTAGGAGTCGGGAACAACTTCACGCTTTCCCCTCGCTTGATTCAATCCCTAGCAGTCCATGATTTTTTTTTCCTTAAAGATGCCAAAACTAGCTTCCTGCAACCAAGAGGAAGCCCAGGATGGATCTTTGTATATGATTTAAATATCTTCTAGGATCTCCATGATTAATGGAACTCCTACATGGGAAAGTTATGCAAAAACCAAATTCTTCTTGATGAAGACACGAAGGACTCATTGGTTTGGGTGAAAAACTTTAAGAATGAATCTTTCACAAAAAAACTTGGTTACAAAGCTTGGAATGAATTGCACTTTTTGGGGGAAAAAAATGGTGGTGGGGTAAAATGTAGAAAATCAATGCCCCACCTAGATGTAATATTACATTGTGGCTCACTTTAAATAAAAAATTACTTACCTTGGAGAATACCATCAAAAGGGGATGGAACGGGCCCAACTGGTGTTCTCTTTGTCAAGCAAGCTCCGAAATAGTTTCACATATGTTTATTCATTGTTCTTATGCAACATAGGTTTTTCAGTCTGTTAAAGAAAATATATAGGCCAAAACCAACTGGAATAAACCAATATTGGAGGAATGTGTCAAAGATTGGCTAGTGGATAGGTCAATGAATCTTTACACCATATTATCGAGCATCCTAGTCAACAATTTTTGGTGGGCATGCAATTCAAATATCCACAAAGACAGAATAGTCCCTCTAGAAGTAACAACAACCCTAACAGTGGGAAAAACGATGGAATTTATGAAGAAACAAAAAAAAATGACCTAGTGGATCCCTATGCTCCATGAAATAGACTATACCACCCCTTGGGGATATTTTGATGGTGCCAGTCAGGGCCATCCTCCAATATGTGGAGTCGGGGTGGTTCTTTACATCAGTCATAAACACTATATATTCATGAGATATGTGTTAGGGCCAGGTTACAACAATAGAGAAAACTATATAGCCTTATGGACTCTTCTAGAGAAAGTGAAAGGAAAAAATGTCAGGAATTTACAGGTGATGGGAGATTAAAAGATGGTGATAGATTAGGAAAATGGTAAAAACTCAACGCAAGATATTAGACTTCAAAATATTATGTGGGATATCAAACTTACTTGTCGTGCCTTTGAGAAACTCTCCTTCCATCACATCCTTTGCAAGATGAACTCCAAAGTAGATGAACTATCCAAAGAAGTGTTGAGCCTTCCAACTAGAACTTTCAAGTACTACGAGTTCTTCGATGAGGAGGAAATAGAAGCTATGGAATTACATTTTTAGTATATGTTCAAACATTGCTATTAATATTATGATGGAAAGTGGTGTTTTGTAATGTTTTTTTTAAAATAACATGAGGAAGGGAAATGTATGAAAAAGAAAGGTTTTTATTCTTAAGGCATGTATGTAATATCCATGATGTAGACAGAAGCATGTATTACACTTATAGTGTTAATAAAGAAAAAACAAATTCTCAGAAAAAAACATAAAAAATCCAAATCATTAATTATTTATATTATGGTGTGTTTTAAAATTAAAACATAAAATAAAAAGTTATCTTCACCATTTAATTGGAACCTTTCTATTTAACAATTATATATTTGAGTTAGAGCACGAAAATTCATATGAGGGTTTAATTAAGATGAAATGAAGTTTTGCAAATGAAAATTAATATTAAAAAAATATATATAATAGGCAAACTTTCAAAATATTTGGATATACACTACAATATGATACTTGGTTTTTCTTGCAATTCTTATCTCAACCAGGGAGGAAGAATTAGTTCTTAGTCTTAACAAGGAATGAAGCATTTGTTCAATCTTCCAAAATAATCCAACTGAATGCACACTACAAAATGATGCTTGGTTTTGCTTTTAATTCTTATCTCAACCAGGGAGGAAGAATTAGCTCTTAGTCTTAGCAAGGAATGAAGCATTTGTTCAATCTTCCAAAGAAATCCAAGTGAATGTTGGTGGAAATATTCAATTTTTTTACAATTTTTTATTGAACTATTAGACCTTAGATTTTTTTATATTTTTGTTTAAAAAAAAAATTAATTAAAACAAAAAATATAATAACACATTTTAAATAAAAACTTAAAAATAAAATTTGAATTATTCTCTATGTTTTCATCTTCCTAAACAAGATTTTTGGTTTGTGAATATTTTTATTGACATTGAAGTTTGTAAGTTTATTTAACATCAAAATAATTTTGTGTTTCTAAATTTATAAGTTTGTACATTTATAATTAAAAAAAATAATTATACCTTTCATATTACATATTTTTATCTTGATATGTACATCATATTAGCATAAGGTGGTGTGTCATTTTAAATAAAAATATTATAAGTATATTTTATTTTATCATTAAATTTAATAGTTTTTTTTGTGAACTAGTTGTTGTTGTGTCTAATTGTTATCATTATAACCTCCTTAAGGTGTGTCTACGTTGCCCTATACACGACATACAAGGTAAGTCAACATTTCAAATGGATGACTTCATTTCACAGTACACTCCATCACCAACTAGAAGTTAAATTTAATAATATTGTATTTAAGAAATATTGTATATTAAAATTAAAACTTATAAAATATATTTAATATAGATATATAATGATTTTTTTTTTCCACAGAAAAAAACATAATTATATTCATCCATAGAGAAACAAATTACATTTTGTAGATTCCTAAAGCAAGCCCCAACCATGGGAAAAGTGGTAAGAAATAGAAGCTCAAAGGGGACCAGAAGCTGGCTAAGAATCCACAAAGAAATATGCAATAAAAAATAAGGCAGAAAAAGATAGCAATATGCCAACAAAGAATAGGGTTGCAAGAGTCCCAACACCAAAAGATGGAGAATGCAAACAATACTGAAAAACCTCAAACCCTGCTGAGAAAATAAGTAGAGATAACTTCCAAAGAAACTTCATAGGAAAGATGGGCAAGGTTAGAGTGGCATACAATCCTAAGGGAGGTTAGAAACCAAAGAAACATTGCACCCACAATCGGGAAAATCACCTTTACGCATCCAATAGTAAAGGCCCAACAACTTCCTTCCCTAGGATAGGACCTCAAAGCATTGACCCTAAACATCAATACTGCACGCCCAGAAAAAGGACCTCAAAGAATTGACCCAACACTTCAGTACTGAACGCCCAAAAAAGGACCTCAAATCTCTGACCAAACCACGATCATATGTGGAAGGGGGCAAGAACTGAAAGAGAGACAGTGAATTAGGGATTTTTGGGGGATTTTCCGAGGGTCATAACTTTTGACTTGTTTATCCATTTGGGCTGAAATTCTATGGGGAGTAGCATCTCGAAGAGTTCACTACCGTGTTGATCAAATCTATCTAATTGTACATCATTTTGAAACTTTTTCAACGCCAAATTCCTTCATATAGGCCTCAAATTGGGGTTTTAATGTTTTTACGAGAAATTTTAATTTTTCAATTATCAATTATCTCTTATTTTATGAGCTTAATCCGAAAAGTGAGTTGACAAATAATGTCCCGTTATTTGTCTCTTATTTAGTGGTCATTTTTAGATTCATGCGAGATTTTTCTAAATTTAGTTGTTTTTCTAAAAAAGAGTTGTTTTCGAAAATCCCAGATAACAGTTATAAGGGGTTGAACTTTGATTGTAATTGTTAGTATGGAAAAGGAATAAAAGAGAGTTATTTTTCCATTCTCCTTTGTTTTCATGGTTTATTTGATCTTGTGAATGAATCTCAAGATTTGGCTACATCATTTGGTATCAGAGCGAGAATATGGCTAGGAGAGGAAGAGGAAGAACATGTCTTGATTAGATGCATAGATAGGCAAGTAGCAGATCTTACAAGCATATTGACTAGTCAGAGAATAATACAAAGAGAAGTGTTTGATGAGGACATAGACCAAGGAAATGTATATTAGCATATAGAACATGAAGAAGAACATGAAAAACACGAAGAAGAACAATTAGAGTGTGTGTCTTTTGAAGAAATGATGCTCAGGGCTCTAGAAGGAAGAAATGATAGGATCAGGATGAAAGTTTCAGAATATGCAAGGAATCTTAAATTAGAGGAGTTAATAGATTGGTTGAACACCATGGATAAATTGTTTGATAGTAGTGGTTTGGTAGGACATTTTGGAAAGGATAAGATGATATCCTTAATTGAAGATAAGTATTACTGGCCGAAGATGAAAAAATATATAACCAAGTATGTGGCACGATGTCGGATTTGTCAAATGTATAAAGGACACTCACAGAACATAGGGTTGTATATGCCACTACCAGTTCCTACAGGTCGATGGACAGATATGAGCATGGAATTTTTGTTGGGGCTCCCAAACACACAACGAGGTAATGATTCTATTTTTTTGGTTGTTGATAGGTTCTATAAATGGATCATTTCATTGCTTGCAAGAAAACTAGTGATGCATCGCGGGTGGCATAATTTTTTTTTTCATAGTTTGTTAGATTGCATGGGGTTCCAAAAACTATTACCTCTCATAGAGATACTCAGTTCTTGGGTCATTTTTGGAGGAAATTATGGAAGAAAATGGGGACTAAATTATAGTTCAGTAGTGCCTATCACCCCCAAATAGATGGGCAACCCGAGGTTGTAAATCGGAGTTTGGGAAACCTAATACAGAGCATTGTTTGAGAGAAGCCAAAGCAGTGGGATTTGTCTTTACCTCAAGCAAAGTTTTCCTACAATAGTTTAGTGAATAGATCTACAGGTAAATCTCCATTTCAGGTTGGTTATGGTAGAAATCCTATGGTTTTCCTAAATTTGGTGTAGCTACCTCTTGGGGATATGATCAATGATGATAGGGAAGCATTTGCACAACAAATTCAACAGTTGCAACAATAGGTGAGACAAAAATTGTAGGCCAGTAATGAACAAAACATGTTTATCAAAGATGATCACCGACGATACTAGGTATTCATAGAAATTGATTTGGTGATGGTTTATTTATGGAAGGAACAGTTTCCTCGAGGAACCTACCATACACTGAAGTATAAGAAAATTGGTTCTTGCAAGATTCTCAAGAAAATCAATGAAAGTTCTTATACGGTTTATTTACCAAATGACCTCGATATATACCCTTTGTTTAATGTTTCTTATTTGTATATATTCCATGGGGATGATCTGGGTGATGACAGTGAGGCACAGGTGGATTGTTAACATGCCATTCCAAGTAAGAAAAAGGAAAATATTGCACATATTTTAGATAAGAAGACCTGGCATACTCGACAAGGCCAATAAAACCGATATCCGGTCCAGTGGGAAGGAAGAGCACCAACATAGAGTACGTGGATTATAGAGGGTGACTTACTAAACCTAGATCTCATTAAATGGAAATAGTTTGAAGACAAAAACTTGCAGGAGTTGTGTTCTTTTCAACCAGAGGAGAATGATGTAGGGATTTTTCGGGGATTTTCCGAGAGTCATAACTTTTGACTTAGTTATCCGTTTGGGCTAAAATTTTAAGGGGAGTTGCATCAGGAGAGTTCACTATCGTTTAGATTTGGTTGGACATCATTTCAACACTTTTCAGGGCTAAATTCCTTCATATAAGGCCTCAAATTGGGGTTTTATTGTTTTTACCAGAATTTTTAATTTTTCAATTATCAATAATCTCTTAGTTTATGAGCTTAATCATAAAATTGATTTGAAAAATAATGTCATGCTATTTAGCTCTTAGTTAGTGTTCAGTTTTAGATTCATGCGAGAATTTTCTAAATTTACTTGTTTTTCTAAAAAAAAATTGTTTTAAAAAAAATAGTTGTTTCGAAAATCCCAGATAGTAGTTATAAGGGGTTGAACTTTGATTGTAATTGTTAGGATGGATAACGAATAAACAAGATTCATTTTTCCATTCTCCTTTGTTTTCGTGTTTTATTTGATATTATGAATGAATCTCAGGCTTTGGCTAGATCATTTGGTATCAGAGAGAGAAGATGGCTAGGAGAGGAAGAGGAAAGAGCAAGTCTTGCTCAGATGCGCAGAGATATGAAAAACCTCCAAAGGAAAGTAGCAGATCTTACAACCATACTGGCTAGTCAAAGAATAATACAAAGAGAAGCGTTTGATAAGGAGATAGAACAAGGAAATGTAAATCAACATATATAACATGAGTAAGAACACGAAGAAGAAAAATTAGAGCGTGTTTCTTTTGAAGAAATGATGCTCAGGGCTCTAGAAGGGAGAAATGATAGGATCAAGATGGAAGTTTCATAATATGCAGGGAATCTTAAACCATAGGAGTTAATAGATTGGTTGAACGACATAGATAAATTTTTTGACAGTAGTGGTTAGGAAGGACATTTTGGAAAGGATAAGATGCTAGTCTTAATCAAATATAAGTATTACTAGGTGAATATGAAAACATATATAACCATTTATGTGGCACAATGTCGGATTTGTCAAATTTCTAAAGGACACTCACAAAACATAGGGTTGTATATGCCACGACCAGTGCCCACATGAACATGGACAGATATGAGCATGGATTTTGTGTTGGCCCTCCCAAACACACAACAAGGTAATGATTCTATTTTTTTGGTTCTTGATAGGTTCTATAAATGTCTCATTTCATTGATTTCAATAAAACTAGTGATGCATCATGAGTGACATAATTTTTTTTTTGAGAAGTTGTTAGATTGCATGGGGTTCCAAAAAATATTAACTATGATAGAGATAGTAATTTATTGGGTCATTTTTGGATGACTTTATGGGAGAAAAATTGGGACTAAATTAAATTTCAGTAGTGCCTATCACCCCCAAACATATGGGCAAACCGAGGTGGTAAATCGGAGTTTGGGAAATCTAATACAGAGCATTGTTGGAGAGAATCCCAAGTAGTGGGATTTGGCTTTACCTCAAGCAAAATGTGCTTACAATAGTTCATTGAATAGATCTACAGGTAAATCTCCATTTCTGGTTGTTTACGGTAGAAACCTTATGGGTGTCCTAGATTTGATGCAAATACCACTTGGGGATAGGATCAGTGATGATGGGGAAGTATTTGCAGAACAAATTCAACAGTTCCAGCAACAAGTGAGACAAAAATTGCAGGCTAGTAATGAACAGAACAAAATTATCAAATATGCTCACCAACGATAATAGGTTTTCAACGAAAGTGATTTGGTGATGGTTTATTTACGGAAGGAGTTGTTTCCTCGAGGAACCTACAACACACTAAAGTATAATAAAATTGGTTCGTGCAATATTCTCAAGAAAATCAATGAGAATTCTTATAAGGTCGATTTACCAGATGACCTTGATATCTCTCCTATGTTTAATGTTTCTGATTTTTATATCTTCCATGGGGACAATCTGGGTGATGATAGTGAGGCAAAGGTGGATTGGAAACATGCCATTCCAAGTAAGAAAAAGGAAAATATTGCACATATTTTAGATAAGAAGACCCTTCATACTTAACAAGGCTCATACAACCGATATATGGTCCAGTGGGAAGGCATAGCACCAACAAAGAGTATGTGGATTATAGAGGGTGACTTATTGAACCTATATCCCATTAAATGGCAATAGTTTGAAGACAAAAACTTGTAGGAGTTGTGTTCTTTTCAAGCATAGGAGAATGGTGTAGGGAGTTTTCGGGGATTTTTCGAGGGTCATAAATTTTGACTCAATTATCCATTTGGGTTGAAATTTTACAGGGAGTTGTGTCTCAAAGATTTCATTGTCATTTTGATCGGATCTATCCGATTGGACATTGTTTTGACACGTTTTCAGGGCCAAATTCCTTCATATAAGGCCTCAAATTGGGGTTTTAGTGTTTTTACAAGAATTTTTTATTTTTCAATTATCAATTATCTCCTAGTTTATGATCTTAATCAGAAAATAGAGTTGAAAAATAATTTCAGTCTAGTTATCTCTTAGTTAGTGGTAAGTTTTAGACTCATGTGAGAATTTTCCAAATTTAGTTTTCTTTCTAAAATATTGTTGTTTTTCTAAAATTAGTTGTTTTCAAAAATCCCAGATAGTAGTTATAATGGATTGAACTTCAATTGTAATTGTTAGAATGGAGAAGGAATAAAAGAGAGTTATTTTTCCATTCTCTTGTGTTTTCATGGTTTATTTGATCTTGTGAATGAATCTCAGGCTTTGGCTACATCATTTGGTATCATAGCGGGAAGATGGCTAGGAGAGGAAGAGGAAGAGTAGGTCTTGCTCAGATGCGCAGAGATATGCAAAACCTCCAAAGGAAAGTAGTAGATCTTACAAGCATATTGGATAGTCAGAGAATAATACAAAGAGAAGTGTCTGATAAAGACACAAACCAAGGAAATATAGATCAACATATAGAACATGAAAAACATGAAGAAGAACAATTAGAGCGTGTGTGTTTTGAAGAAATGATGTTCAGGGATCTATAAGGGAGAAATAATAGGATCAATATGTAAGTTTTTGAATATGCAGAGAATATTAAACCAGAGGAGCTAATAGATTGCATGAATACCATGGATAAATTTGTTGACAGTAGTGGTTTGGTAGGACAATTTGGAAAGGATAAGACGTTATCCTTAATCGAAGATAAGTATTACTAGACGAAGATGAAAAAATAAATAACTAGGTATGTGTCACGATGTTGGATTTCTCAAATGTCTAAAGGACAATCACAAAACAAAGGGTTATATATGCCACTACCAATGCCCAAATTTCCATGTACAGATATGAGAATGGATTTTGTGTTGGGCCCTGAAAAAGTGTCGAAATGATGTCCAATCGAAAAAATATGAATGGGACGGCAGTGAACTCTTCGAGATGCAACTAAGTGTTCGACACTTAGTTTCCGAGCTTAATAAAAAAAGTGAGTTGAAAAATAATTTCATGCTAGTTAGCTCTTAGTTAGTGGTCATTTTTAGAGTCATGCGAGAATTTTCTAAATTTAGTTGTTTTTCTAAAAAATAATTGTTTTTATAAAATAAGTTGTTTTCAAAAATCCCACATAGTAGTTATAAGGGGTTGAACTTTGATTGTAATTGTTATGATGGAGAAGGAATAAAAGAGAGTTATTTTTCCATTCTTCTATGTTTTCATGGTTTATTTGATCTTGTGAATGAATCTTAGGCTTTGGCTACATCATTTGGTATCAAAGTGGGAGCATGGCTAGGAGAGGAAGAGGAAGAGCATGTCTTTCTCATATCCACAGATATATGCAAAACATCCAAAGGAAAGTAGCATATCTTACACGCATAATGTATAGTCAGAGATAATATAAAGAGAAGTGTCTGATGAGGATACGAACCAAGAAAATGTAGATCAATATATAGAACATGAATAAGAACATGAAGAACACAAAAAAGAATAATTAGAGCGTGTGTATTTTGAAGAAATGATGCTCAACGATATAGAAGGGAGAAATGATAGGATCAAGATGGAAGTTTCAGAATATGTAGGGAATATTAAACCAGAGAAGTTAATAGATTGGTTGAAATCCATGGATACATTTTTTGACAACAGTTGTTTAGCAGGACATTTTGGAAAGGATAAGATGCTAACCTTAATCGATGTTGGCACAGTGGCAGACCCGGGGTTCAACACTACAACAACGCACCAAAAAAACCCTAACTACCAGCCCTTTTGGCAACACCTGTGAAGAAAATGAAGTCTCACCTGAGGTAGAGGCAGGGGTGGTTGCAGGACTCAAGTGTCTACAACCTTAGCTAGGACATAGATCTATGATTACAAATCTTAATATAGAAATTAGCACTGCTGGTTCTTTATTATGCAATCAATAACCACTTCGTTGGTATAACAGAGCTTCACAACATTCACTATGAACTAGAATATTCAATCACTTAGCATCAACAGGTTATTCAGATCTAACAGATCAAGCACTTAGCATATACACATGGATCATATCTAACATTATACACTCCATAAGCACTAAGCATAAGCATATATATCAGATATATCTACTCATCTCAAAGCACTTAGAAAATAATCACATCAATGCATCAGAACAAGGCACAAAGAAGACAACACCGTATTTATGTGGTTCACCCCCACCCTGGGGCTACGTCCACCAACTCTTCTTTATTATCATCGGCCAATTGGTTACAAGCATAGAGCCTTAGAAACCCTTACTCCGCATAGGACAAAAGATCTGCACATCTCGCTAGATCCTTCTTCCTTGCCTTACAACACAAATCCTTCTATATCTTCACACAGGGACTTGTGCTAAGCTTTGAAAGTCTATACAGAATGCACAAAACCTTTGATCAAACAGATCCCATCTTGTCACTTAGCCTATATCACATAGATACAATATTCAAATACTACTACTTTCTTTACTATCCTTCTATTTATACATACAAAAGAAGCCTAAGCGTGGGTAAACCCACGGGCCAACATCCCTTTCCCATTACATATTCCCAAAACCCAAAAAGGGACCCAAAAGTGGGTCGAGATTCCGCAATATCCACTTCATTTGGCGCTCCATCTTCGACATGCTCTTGAAGTCCCAAAAATAGTCAACATGACCAAGATTATCCCAAAACTTGGTCAAGGGCTAACAGACCCCCAACACTCACCTGTGACTCGTCCCGAGTCACTTTGGTCTGAGAAATTCTGCCTCGAATGGCTCGATATTGGCTCGAGCTACTTCGACCTACTGTAGTGCTACGACCTCTTACTCAGTGAACTCCTGGATCAATGTGTCGTTCACTGGTCCTTCTAGGCATTATTCTGCTATGACGACAACCTATTCTAGCTCGGATCCTTGGCGTTCAACTTCGGTGAATAGTTGGCATGCCTTCTCTTGCACTGGTTGAGAGACTTCCATCACTTTAATTTGAATCGTGTGGATATGTTGTTGGGCCATGCATTGTTCTTGAAAACTCTTCATTATTTCAACTGGTGTTAAGGCCTTTAGCTGCGCCTGCAGCGTATCTGCGTGTCTCTTTTCTTCCTGGAGCTGCGACTCTAATGCCTGTAACTCTAGATTCTCCGTGAGATTTTCATATGTCTGAGCACTATTGGAGATCAACTTCTTGCATTCCAAGGCAAGGGATTTTAATATGCCAACTGCACTGCTAGAAGTTGCCTCCTTTAGGTCTCTTATTTCTTGAGGGGTCTCGGGTGTAGTACGAAGTTCTAGATCTGCGATGTGTTGTTGAAGGTATTGGATTACTTCTTCAAGTTGTGTGCCCTGTTGTGGGACTTGTTCCTCAGTTTTCACTTCTATGACTGTCACAGAGAGAAGTTTGTTGTGAACCCTTTCCTGTACTTTGAGTTTCTCTATGAGAAACTGTTCTTTGTTTTGCTATAGCTCTACTTTATCTTCATCCCATTTTTCTTGTAGAGCGATCTTTTCATTTTCTGCAGTACTTCTTTGGTCCTCAATGTCTTTCTGTACTTGCACTAAAACCTATGTGGCTTGCGTTGTCTCTTCTTGAGCTGAATGAGCTCGTTGAAGGCGAGCTTCGACTATGTCAAAAATCTGGTGTATTTGGTTTGGCTCATCACCTAACTCTAGTGTTCCTGATGGTAGGGGCGCAGTGGAAACTGCATGGCTAGACTGTATTGCTTGTTGTACTCCTTGAAGCTCATCCTTGATACGACTGAACACCTCCTCCTTCTTGGAATCTTGATTTTATGCTATCTCTAGCGAAGCATCATTCAATGAAGTGATGATGAAGTCGAAGTCATTCGGGGTGAGGATAGCCTCGAACTTGGTTCTGGTTTCTTTAACTTTCTTCTAGGACAAAGGATTTGGTGGGGTAACCTTTCGTTTCTTGGAGGGATTCTCCTCCTCTCTAGGCAGTGTAACTTCGCCTTTATTTTGCTCGAATTATGTGCCACCTAGCCCTCCACCATCACCTCCCTGCTCAGGTGATATCGAAGTGGTCTTCATAGAGGTACTATTGACATCTTGAGCTTCTTCATCTTTCTTGGTCTTGCTTGGTCCAGGAGTATCATGCACAGGTTTTGGACTGTCTATATCAGAAATCTCTGCGGGGTCTGTTGAAATGAGGAGGTCTACCAACCACTCCTTGGTGATATCCTCCAGATATTCTTCTATTAATTTATAATAGGAGTGTAACTACTACTTGTGCTTGTTAGCGCGTGTTGTGATGTAGATAAAGTGCATATCTGCACTGAATTTTATTAGGGGCCGAAACTTATAGATGGTGTTCAGAGTGATGCGCGGTGTAGACTGTATGGCGATCTTCAATTGATTGTAGTAAGTGTGGAAGACGGAATTGGATTTCCATTTCTTGTTCATATCACTCGAGTACCACAATGTACTGAACTTCAAAGCCAAAGGTTCAAAGGGCCCGATGTCCGGGAAGGTCGCACCTTCCGACATCTCCCATGCGATGAAAGCTATTAGTATGAGAAGCCAACTGAAGTGGAACTCATACCCTTGGTCTTGTGCTTCCCTGCAATTAATCTCTAGATGGTTTACAAGTTACTACACCCAGTTCATTTGTAGTCCCTCTGTGCACTTCCCTGCGAGGTCGACTACAAATCCAGTCACTTGGGTGGGTCGGTTCTTGCGAACTAGATTGCCTGCAATCAAATGACATGCAAGGCACACTGTGTCGCTCTGGATAGAGGCTACCTTGTAAACTCACGTACCCTTATCTACATATCCAGAAATCTCTTTGATCCTATGTTTTAATTCTCATTCTGAGGTCTTTCCAGGATAAAAATCTTGTGGGTCAGGGCCCTGCATACTAAGCCCGGTGATCCAATTGATCAAGGTCGGATCCACAATGATGCAACGGTTCAACCATAAGTAACCTCCATGGTAGCAGGACAACAACAATTTAATGCATGCATTCACTTCCTAGTGTCTGCCGAAGTGCGAGATCTTCATCACATTGAGTAGTGTGGACTGCGTGAGGTTTTGGGTCCATGACTGCGGGATAATCTTTGAATTCTTTCCTTTGGTTCTGTTCAAGTACTTATGCAGAGCAAGCATGCTGTAAAATTTCCTGTCACTGAGGTTGAAGTCGCTAAACTCCAATGCTGTGAGCTTATCCTGGTCAGCATGAACTGCGCACACCCCTTTCGGAAGGTACACAGTGATCAGAGCATATTCAAACTCTTGGGGTACACTGTCACGATTTATGGCACCGCTCAGAGGGGGTAGATAGGTAGGCAGGATGATTAGAATCATCTTAGCATTGGCGAGGTCGTCTCTGTGCTTAGTTTGCTTCTCGTCTACCTGTTGGGATGGTCTGGCTAAAGCAGTGGATGTAGAGGCTGCCAATCCTCTTGTGGATGATTCTTGTACTCCTGTGGATAACCCTCGCTCCGACATGATTCTCTCAGTCCTTAACTCGAGGAGAACTTTTGTTACTGATTCTTCGGTAGCGGTAATCTCGTCGGACATACATGATCGGGATAAAATAATCAGGGTCAGGATAGTCTTAAACACTACACTAGATTGAACAACAAGAGCGCAATGAGCACTGTATGCAATTGCTAATCTGCGGGCTTCAAATTCTCAGTTGGCGAAAGTGTTCTTCGTGCATGGCGCGACAAGATAAATAGGCAATCTTGGTAACGGTTTACTTGCAATAGTTATGAGCCTCATTAATTCTTATTCTATCCATTATGGCGTGGTCCAATGGTCTAGTGGCGAGCTATAAAAAAAATTCAGCCGTTCGGGGCATTAGTTGAATGGATATACCAGCTTCCAATGGCTATATTACTTCGCCATGGTGAAGTGGCATATGTCGTTGTTCTGATATCTCGGCGAAACACCAATTCTGCAAAGTTTCTTTCTGTGAGGTACCCTCTGGAACCTGTTTTACCTTCTCGATCTTAGCCTTCTTCTTACATAGCTTCCTATCCTTCTTCCCCGTGAGCTTTGTCTCGCTGGTTCTTTTCCCATTCTGATTCTTATTTTCCTTGGTGATAGGTACTTCGCGCTGCTGAGATTCTCTCCTAGGATTCAAGTGTATCACTTATTCTTTATCTGGGGTAGAATTTTCATCCTTCTGTATGTCTTCCGATGTTCATATAGCTTCAACATCTGGGCTTCTAGTGTCAGGTAGCTTCGATCTATTCTTTTGTTCTTCAATCAATTGTGCGATCTTTTGGGTCATGAAATCCTTTAACTCTTGTCTCTTCTATTCTAAGACTTCTTCTTCTTCTTTCTTTCTAGCTTGATCTCTATCAATCCAAGGTTTTCCTAGTAACATGGTAAATGGGGCACTGTCTTCAATGAATTTAATAATCTCAAAATCTTCCTTTGTCGAAGTTCCATTGACTGTCATAGGTATCTGAGCGCGTTTTCCACATAACATCATCAAATTTCCTCTGAATATTCCTATTCCTCCTAATGAAGGGATCATAATAGGCTTCCCTATAGCTTCCCAAGTTCTTTATGGCATAATATTTACTTGTGTCTCTTCATCAAGGACATAGTCAGTGTCGAAGTCCCCTATTCTTGCTTCAATGCATTCTTTTTCTTTGAAAATCTCTGATAATCTCACATGTTGGTGGTTGTTCAAGGTCTCTTTCATTTGTATCAATACTTTCTCTGATTCTTATTGCGGTTTTGTCATAATCTGGGTCTCTGGATCGGCCTTAGGGTTTTCTTGATTCAGATTCATTCCTTCAAGCCTAACGATCATTCTAGGGAAGTCCAATACTTCATGGTCCATAGCTTTGCAACAAAGACAACTAGATCTTCTTCTAGGGCATTCCTTAGCAAGATGTCCAAGTCTTCTACAACTGTAACAGAGGGTCACTCTTCTCTTTCTTTTAAACGATCCCCAACTTCTTATGTATTGTGCACTAGGATCATAGGAGTTAACCTACAAAAAATTCTTTCTAGGATCTTGCATCCATTTGTTAGTCCAGACATTCTTTCTATGCATAGGTATAACATATCTATCACTATTATTTTCAGATATACTCATATCAAGCCTTCTTTCATCTATCAGTGCCCTATTTTTCAAACTAGGATGGATTCTATTAAACATTCCTAGATCCATACTTTAGAAACAAAAATTTTCACTTATCTTACTTCTACAGAGCACAAAGCCTCTAGATATAAAACTTTTAACTATTCTTACCTTTATCAAAGAACATAACTTATAGACCTTACCTTTTTTTAGTCAAGAATTCCCACTTTTACCTTTCTTAGAGCACAAAGCATTCAAATATAGTTTCTTTTCTTCAGATCCGACCTCTCTTCCTTAGATCGGGTCTCTTTCTTTCAGATCGGGCCTCTCTCTTTCAGATCGGGCCTCTCTCTTTCAGATCGGATCTCTCTCTTTCAGCACAGAGCTTTAGAAATAAGGTATAATACTGCGCACTAGGGCACAGGTCTTCGCACAAGACTTTTAGGTCAACCTTTTTGCACAAAACTTCTTCTTCTCTTTTCCCAACAATCACAGTTTTATGTCCCGGCAATGGAACCATTTGTTGGCACAGGGGAAGACCCGGGGTTCAACGCTACAAAAACACACCAACAAAACCCTAACTACTGGCCCTTTCGGCAACACCTGTGAAGAAGATGAAGTCTCACCCAAGGTAGAAGCATGGGTGGTTGTAGGACTCAAGTGTCTGCAACCTTAGATGGGACACAGATCTATGATTACAACTCTTAATATAGCACTTAGCATTGCTGGTTCTTTATTATGCAATCAATAACCACTTCACTGGTACAACAGAGCTTCACAACATTCACTATGAACTAGAATATTCAAGAACTTAGCATGAATAGGTTATTCAGATCTAACAGATCAAGCACTTAGCATATACACATGGATCATATCTAACATTATACACTCCATAAGCACTGAGCATAAGCATATATATCAAATCTATCTACTCATCTCAAAGCACTTATCAAATAATCACATCAATGCATTAGAACAAGACACAAAGCAAACAACATCGTATTTACGTGGTTCACCCCCACCCTAGGGCTATCTCCACCAACTCTTCTTTATTATCGTCGACCAATCGGTTACAAGCACAGAGCCTTAGAAACCCTTACTCTGCACAGGACAGAAGATCTATGCAGCTCCCTAGATCCTTCTTCCTTTCCTTACAACACAAAGCCTTCTATATCTTCACACAGGGACTTGCGCTAAGCTCTACAAGTCTATATAGAATTCACAAAACCTTTGATTACATAGATCCCATCTTGGCACTTAGCCTATATCACATAGATAAAATATTCGACTACTACTACTTTCTTGCCTATCCTTCTATTTATACATACAAAAGTGGCCTAAGCGTGGGTAAACCCACGGGCCAACATCCCTTTCCCATTACATATTCCCAAAACCCAAAAAGGGACCCAAAATTGGGTTGAGATTCCTCAATCTCTGCTTCATCTGGTGCTCCATATTCGATAGGCTGTCGAAGTCCCAAAAATGGTCAACATGACCAAGATTATCCCAAAACTTGGTCAAGGGCTAACAATCGAAAATAAATATTACTATCTGAATATGAAAAAAGATATAACCAGGTATGTGGCATGATGTCGGATTACTCAAATGTCTAAAGGACACTCACAGAACACATGGTTGTATATGCCACTACTAACGCCCATAGGTCCATGAACATACATAAGCATGGATTTTTTGTTGGGGCTCCCAAACACACAATGAGGTAATGATTATGTTTTTTTGGTTGTTGATAGGTTCTCTAAATGGCTTATTTCATTGCTTTCTAGAAAACTAGTGATGCATCACGGGTGGTAGAATTGTTTTTTTCAGAAGTTATTAGATTGCATGGTGTTTGAAAAAATATTACCTTTGATCGAGATACTCAATTATTCAGTCATTTTTGGAGGAATTTATGGAAGAAAATGGGGGCTAAATTACAGTTCAACAATTCTTATCACCTCCAAACAGATGGGCCAAACGAGGTGGTAAATCGGAGTTTGGGAAACCTGTTACGGAGCATTTTTGTAGAGAATCCAAGGAGTGGGATTTGGATTTACCTCAAGCAAAAATTTCCTACAATAATTCAGTGAATAGATATACAGGTAAATCTATATTTTAGGGTGTTTACAGTAGAAAACCTATGGGTGTCCTAGATTTGGTGCAACTACCACTTGGGGATAGGATCAATGATGATGGGGAAGCATTTGCATAACACATTCAACAATTGAAGCAACATGTGAGACAAAAATTGCAGGCCAATAATGAACAAAACAAAATTATCAAAGATTCTCACCGACAATACTAGGTATTCAATGAAAATAATTTGGTGATGGTTTATTTACATAAGGAATAGTTTCCTTGAGGAACCTACCACAAACTGAAGTATACGAAAATTGGTCCATGCAAGATTCTCAAGAAAATCAATGACAATGCTTATAAGGTCGATTTAACAACTGGCCTTGATATCTCCCCTCTATTTAACGTTTTTGATTTGTATGTCTTCCATGGGGACGATCTGGGTGATGACAGTGAGGTAGAGGTGAATTAGAAACAGGCCATTCCAAGCAAGAAAAAGGAAAATATTGCACATATTTTAGATAAGAATACCCTTCATACTCGATAAGGCCGATACAGCCGATATTTGGTCCAGTGGGAAGGCATAGCACCAACAAAGAGTACGTGGATTACATAGGGTGACTTACTAAATGTAGATCCCATGAAATGGAAATAGTTTGAAGACATTAACTTGTAGGAGCTGCGTTATTTTCAACAAGAGGATAATGATGTACGGATTTTTCAGGTATTTTCCAAGGGTCATAACTTTTGACTCAGTTATCTGTTTGGGATGAAATTTTACTGGGAGTTTGTTGAGTACTCAACACACCCTAAAAGTTATGTGACAATTTCCTTTTGGGTACCACCCTTTATTTTACTTTTGAACTATTTTTTCCTCGGCATCAAACTAATCCTTCGCTTATCTTATATGTTTCACCTTATAATTGATTAAAGTCCACTTGAGCATACAACAAAGAATCATCTTAACCCTAAAGAGAATTAACAAATACTCAAGAAATCAGCGACACAAACTTTTCCTCGACTCACAAGAGAAGTTCGACATCGATGAAAGATTAAGGTGGAGAAAATTGTGGGGAAGCCAAGGTAGCCGAGTGTCAACCTTCATCGGCGTCGGCTGATGAAATCGTTCCTTCCCTATGAATACAACTTCGGGAAGGATCTTACCGATGGGCGATCCACTCGGTTTCAACAGAAAGATGTAGTAGTAAGTACTGCGCGAAAGGAAAAGTGACATCGCCGACTGCGGACTACCTAAAACGTTTTCAAAGATGAAAGCTTAGCAATATAGTGACCCACCAATAAGATGCACACCTCATCTTTCTCCCGATCACCGATATCATCAGCGTCGAAAGTTTCATCAAAGAACATATCAATGTAATTACGCACAGATACTAGCCGAACCTCGATCCATTCGTCGGGAAACATGACGTGTTAACCCCTGAGTGTGTTAGGTACCTTACGGTTGTTAGTTAATTCATGGATCACGCATTATTTACTGAATCGTGCGTGAATCAAAAGGAACCGTTAAAATCACCGATACAATGCATCTCCATCTACGCCTTCATCATCAACCAGTCTGGACTTATCCGCAGAAATCCGATAGTGGTTTAATTTGAATTTGAATTCATTACCCATATTAACTAATTGATATGACTGGCAATATCTCCCCAGTTATATTCTCTTCGAGTCATTGTGTATGATCCCATTTTTCACAGCAAGGAATTTAGAACAAACAGAAGAGTAGATCTAAACGATCCGGAGGAAGCATCCAAAGTCCAGTAAGTATTAAAAAATTATCGTAGAAATCATTACAGGTATGGGTTCGCTTACCGATTTACACTTCATTTTATATATCCTCACCCAATGCTGCTTTGTATACATTTTTTTAAAGGGCGTTTTTTTATTACAGGGACAATGCCTCCAAAGAATCCATCTGCCAGGAAATCACCAAGGGCGCCAAAGCTGTAAGAATCAGAAGTAGGAGAGGGCTAATCACCAGCATTCACAAGACAATTGGAGTCCCCCCCCAAGCTGGTGTCCGTCATTAAGGCAATCACCAAGGAGCCCTTTTTCCAGCCCCCAGATTTTGGAGATATAGAGGCAAGCTATGGAGCAAAGACAACTTTCCCTCACTGGGAAGAGATCTTCAATAAAATAAAGAAAGAAGAAACCCTCGAATATACTCCACAAAGAGATCTTGATACAAGGAAGCTCGATGATGAGGTCTTTCCAAATATTCGTAGAGGTTATCTGCACATGGTGGCAAGTCGGTCTCCAGTTTTCCCTTGCATTAAGCTCCTGAAATGGCTCATTGACCACACCGATGCACCAAAATGCTTGATTAATGATGATACCATTGAATGGGTCGGGGTTTTCCTACCATCAGAGGTTCAGAGTTACTACAAGCTCAATGATTCTAGAGAAAAGTTGAGCACAGATTTCATTCTAAGTTTCTATGCATCACATGATACCAGAAAGATCCTGGCGTCTTGGTGGAGACAAATGTAACGACCCTTGATTATTAATTATAATTAATTTAATAATATAATCCTAAAAGATTAGCTAAACTATA